>JAJOOR010001070.1:0-73715 GCA_036250505.1 Solanum acaule
CAATGTAAAACAAAAGAACAAATATTCAATATTATTGTCATTCTTAGTGTTGAATTGATTTTCTTTTTGCATTAGTATTAATTTGATTTTGATTTAAGCTTTATTATAATTACCAACATCTGTGGACTATAATATTTATTGCACCATTCAAAATTCTAAGTTTCAAACTTAAAATAATATATTAAAAGATAAAAACTATGAAAAAGTATAAGAAATATTTAAAAATTATATCAAAGTAAATATTTTTATGTGTAAAAGAAAATTTTAAAATTATATAGGATGTCGGGTTGGTTTGGTCTCGGGTTGGGTTTTTTTAGTTAAAACCAAACCAACCCAAATATAGTCGGGTTTTTTTTTTCAATACCAAACCAAGTCAAACCAACCACTAGTCGGGTTTTTTTTCTTGGTTTGGTTTGGTTTTCGGTTCGGTTTTGTACACCCCTAATTTTCACTATTTGTTCCCATTTTCTCATGTAACAATCCAACCAATTCAACATAGTTAGTTAAGGTTGACATGCTAATAATCGTTTTAGCACATTCAGTATACCTAAATCAGTTCATATCCGTAATTATTTCATCACCCCAATACAAAGCAACCATCACATAATGTTCAAAGTTCGTCATCTTTATCCTACAAATAAAAATAAGACCTTTTTTTTTATAATTAATAAATCAAAAAAATAATTGTAAAGCTATAGTAAGAACTTAACATAATACGATATATTAACTTGACTTATTTAATTCATACCTGATGAAGTTTTCTAGATAATGAGCCACACTAGTAAAAATGTTGTTGAATATTGTTGGAATATGTAGAACATTCCTTACAACAAGATTTATTTTATAATCACATGTGGTCAGTTCAGAAAATGGAGAAATATGACTTTAACAGAGTGTCGTAGTTGATAGTCACGTTTTACGGTAAAACTTTACTGATAATAACATTGTATAGCTAAATTTGTAGGATTCGATTCTAAATTTACAGGATTTGATGACCTGTGATTCAGAGGCGGACTCACACATTTAGGAGAGGGTGCACGTGCCCCCGCTAACTTCGAAAAATAACATATGTACGTATATATGTGTATCTATACGTATATATGTGTATCTATTTTGAAAAACTGACATAATTAGGATATTGTTAATAGTGCACCCATGAAAAACATAAGAGTGACCTTGTGTTATTGGTATAAGCTAGAGAAACCACCTTCAGACCAATGTTTTGAATCCAGCTAAAGCCCTTTTTCATTATTTTTAATTTAAGTTTAGCTCAAAGCTCATATTTGAGGTAAGATAATATTGATGCACCCAATGTCTTCAAATACTGAATTCGCATCTGCCGTGATTGGACTCTTCAAAAACGTTACAGTGAGTAATGTTTTAGGTGTAAAACGTATCTTAGGGTAATGTATTAAAAAACGTTACTCAAAATAAGAAATTACACATGAAAATTTTCTTTTTTAAGTTCAATTTACGAGTCATATATAGTATTTGAAAGGTAGTCAAACAATCAAATAATTAATTTCAAGAAAAAGTAAGTAACCACACAAGTTGTAGCATGATAACTATATATTAACCAAGTCAATTCAAGTTCATACCATATACAATCATAAAACTATCATAATCCTAGAAGAAGTTGAATGATTCAATTACAACAAATCATCCTAAAAAAAACATAAAAATAAATAAATATGGAAAAGAAAGATAAAATCAAAATTTTACAACCTATATATTTTGCTTTCAAATCTTTTCAACTTTGCTCATTGTTTTTTAATCCTACACATTAAGAATATAATATTAAGCAAAAATTCATATAATATTACTCAAAAGATAATTCAATAAATAAATAAGTAAAAGGTGGGGCTCCAAAAACCCTTGCTTCACTAGCTTTATTAGATTCCAATAGCATTTTCAATGACTGATTAAAAGTCGAAGAGTCAAAATAAAGATGCTTTCTCTTGAGTAGCCTTTTGATACCAATTGATAAAACAAACATTTAACACAACTTTGAGCCTTTAAGTTGGTAAACGTTTTTGTCATGTGACAATTCATCTACTTAGGTTGCTATTTACCAGTCGAGAGCCTTCCAAAAACAGTCTTTGTATCTTTACGTGATAGTGATATAATATGTGTACATTTTATTCTCCCTAGATTCCCACTTAGTGGTAATGCGTACAAGACATTTACTCCCCTCATTTTGTAATACTTGGTTGCAGTGGCGTAGCCATGAATTTTATCAAGGGGGTCCAAACTTTGAATATTAATTTTTTTTTTTAAGAAAACGATGATTTATAAAGATTCTATTTTTAATAATATTGTGATATAATTTGGGTAAAGTGGTCTCCTATTTATAGAGAAAGAAAACCTTATTCCAAAAGGAAAATATATTAAAATTTAAGAAAATCTTATTCCACATAGGAAAAAGGTATTAAAATATAAAGAAATCTTATTCCACAAGGAAAAGGTATTAAAATTTAAGGATTTTTTTTTCAATTAAAATCTTATTCCAAAAGAAAAATGTATTAAAATTTAAGAAAATAATTCAATTTTAATTGGAAAAAAAATCCTTATGGGAGGTGAGTTTCGAACTTGGGTCACTCAATACAAGCATAACACTATTTACCACCAAGCTACTGAACATATATGTTAGACTTACGCATGTTTATTTACTTACAAACTTCAAGAAGGCAAAATAATTATGGAAAACTGAAAACACTCATGCAGGGAATCGAACTTGGGCAGAGAGTGGGCTTGCGACAGCTCTAGCCATCTCCACTACGAGTTACTTTTTTAAAGCAAGGTGTCCAAAATACTATTTATACCAATATAAGTCAAAACTTTACGTGTATATATCGTATAATTTTTCGACGAAGGGTGTCCCTGGGGACAAGGTTGCTCCGCCTCTACTTGGTTTCTATTGACAGGTCGAAGATCTTTCAAAAAGGGTCTTTGTATCTTCACGAGATAGTGGTAAAATATACGTACATTCTGTTCTCCTTAGGACTCCCACTTTGTGCGATTTTACTAGGTATATTGTTGTTGGTCGCTATTGACCTAATGCATATCTCTTTAAAATAATTTAATTAGAGATGTATGTGTTTTAACACTCTAAATTGGACTAATACTATTTTATTTATATACTTAATACTAAAGATAGTATTAAAAAGAATTCTCTTAAATTTTTTAAACAGATAAGTAAAATGAAATATCTATTTGATATCAGGAGAAAGTAAAATGAAACGGAAGGAGTGATAATATATGCCTATTATAAGTGATTATATTGAATTATAATTTAGTGAGCCATGTGGTCAAATTGACTATCATTAGAAGGCTGCAAAGAAGGAATTATATTCAAACAAAGAATTATATTGAATTTTAATTTCTTATCGTGCGTGCGTGCATGTTGACTACTTGGTAGATGTTGTTACTAACAAATTATTCGCCCGAAACTCGCCCTAAAAAACTGCTATTTGTTTTGTTTTAATTTAAGACTCTTAATTTGATGGGACGTAAAATTTACACAAAAAAAAAACTTTTAAATTTTATGATTTTAGATTAAAGATTATAAATTATGAAGTACTTTTTAATTTTATGATCTTATAGTTTTTATTGGTAATATGACAAATACAAGTTACAATAGATTTGAAATAAAAAAATAATTTTGAATTCTTTAAATTCAATAAATATAGATTTGTTAACGTAACATTATTTGTTAAACGATAGAGATGTGAACATAAATTTTTTAAACAAGAAATATATAAATTAAAAAGATGTATTTTTCTCCTTTTCTCTTAAAAAAATAAATAACAAAGAATGGTACGTAAGACCAGCGGAGTTTCAAGCTGTACATAGTCCTTAATTACCTTAGACCTAGGTGAAGCCACACATTTATCGAAAAATTATACTGTGTAGCTAGATAAATTTTTTTTTATGTATATATATATATATATATTCATTTGCTTCTATGTAATATTACTTCTTTATATTTTGACACTTTAAATTTTTTATTAGTCTAAATGTGTATTTAGCAAAGAACAAAAAAGATCCGACTTTCATCTGAATTCTTCAAAAAGAAAAACCACTACATTTTATTTTAGTATGAAAACTCAGTTTTTTTAATAAAATTATGCCTCGGGATATGCAAGGCAAGTTGAAAACTAATAAATTTGCTATATAAACAAAACAAGTTGAAGTTTTTATAAATTTATACAAATTTAACATGCATCCGCCCTGTTGTCATCCCGACCCAAAAATAGGTGAAGTTAGGCCCACAAAGTATAAGGTCAAAAATCATCACCTGCCAAGTTGGAGGATGTCCACGTTAGGATCCACTCCCTAGTCATTCAACGTTTTCATTCCTAACATTATATAAGAGTCCCAACGTAACACTTTATGTTTACAAAAATAATAAAAACTTGCTAATTAGCTACTAAAATTCATATCTTCTTCTTACAAAAGAGAAAAATATGGGAAATTGTATTAGAAAAGAATCCTTCCCTTCTCCTCTGCGAAAGGCGAAAATCGTGAATTTGGAGGATGAACTTCTTCTCATGAGAGAAATCAATAAGGATTGTATTCATTCTTCCGCGAGCCTAACAAAAGAGGTAAAGATAAAGATCACGAAAAAACAATTGTCTGAGTTAATGGGGAAAACAGACGTTCAAGACATATCTGTACATCAACTACTGAAGCAGTTGATGAACGTTACAGAAGGCCTTGAGTTGCGTCATCACTCATGGAGGCCTGCCTTACAGAGTATTCCTGAGGTCAATTAGCATGTCCTCTAACTTTTTTATGGAGGGTTCATTAATATATTTATATGTTGCTCAGATTCTTGCCGGGTTGTGTGGCAAATTCTACTTGTGTGTCAGATCCTCTAAAGTAGAAGGATCCGATTGACAAGACTGTAACAACATTTTAAAAAAAATCGAGCAAGTAGCAACATATATATAGGTATTGTGTATATAGAAGTTTAATATATTTCCATCAAGCAAATTGTCTTTAGGATTCTCTTTCAGCAATATTAAAGACGTACATAATGCCTTGTACATAAAGTTTAATTTTGACGGAATAATTATTGATACTCTCTCAGTTTTAATTTTAGTGTCTTATATTTCCTTGAAATTCATTAAAAAAAAAATGAGTATCTTTTGTGATTATTTTTTTATTCTAACTTTTCCACATGACATATTAAAACGACAAGGTTAAAGGACATCTTTGTATATTCTATCTCTTTTTGTTTAAGGCCACAAGTTTCAAAAGTTTTATTTAGGTAAATGTATTCGTGTTTTTGTGATCAAATTACAATTAGTATACTTATTGATTATTCTTATCCCTAATTAAGATTCCAATTACTAGAAGTAGAAAAGAGAAAGAATTCATAAACTGATCAAATATAATTATTAAGCTAATCAATTAAGTTAATTAGACAAGAAAATTAAAATTTAGAACAAGCCGTTAAAAATCAAGAGTGTAAGTTGTCTAATATTTATTTATATGGTAATCATGATATTTTTTATACCAAAAGATAACGTAGGGTAAAAGTACTCTATTTCCAATAATTTAAAGGATAATTTTGATCCTTTTTTCAATAAATATAATACTATAAAAGCGTCAAATTAAAATGTAAATGATTGAATCATAATTGAATATTATTTTTCTATCTCCAAAATCATAATTGATGGCATGTGGTCAAATTTACTATTATCATAAGGCCGCAAAGAGCGAATTATATTCAAATACTATTTCCGTTTCATTTTATTTTAATTATATTCTTATATTAAAAATTAAAAGTAAATATTTATTTTTATTCTTTTATTTTAGTAATTTAAGAAAAAATTATTATTAATTATTTACGAATTATTAGTTTCATCTCTAAACTATTGACAACCTTAAAACATCAATTTACTTGACTAACTGAACTTAAATAAATGTTCGATCTTGCAACATGAGTGAAATACACTCCTAAATTCTTGCCAATTTTAGAGGAGAATCCAGTATTTCTCTCGATTTTTTATTAAGAGTTTCATGCTCCTACAAGAGTTTGAAACCACTTGTTATGTCATGTGACAGATTGGGGGTGTATTCAAGTTTAGTTGGTCAAGTAGATAAGTGTTTTTAAGGTTATTAATAATTTGGGGACGAAATTAATAATTTGTGCCAAATTTAAGGATATTTTAAAACAGAGAAAGTATTTGTAAAACCTTGCCACGGGAGAGTCTTTCTCCAATGAGAATAAAGAAAGTTTTTGGGCAAGACAAGAAAGGAACTCGCCCTTTGACACCAAGGGATAAGAGCTGATTGCTGGCGATGACTTGATCAAGGGAATCTATGAGAGAAGGTTCTCGAACCGGGTTACGACCAATGTGGAACCAACGAGTTCAGTCGAACAAGGTAACGAGTCTAAGGGAAGGATCAAGTTTGAAAGGAATGGACGGGCGTAGGCTTAATTGTGAATGCAGACCCCCTGCTTATAGATATGAGATCATTATAGTTATCATTATTCAAACATTCTCGTATGTAGTGAATCATGACTTTTAAATACGTAAGGTGCTTTTTTTCACTTTCATGTGAGCCTTTTTTCTTAATAAGAGTAATTTAATACAACTTGCCAAATAGCCCACGTTTCAATAAGGACTGAGTGAGCGTGCGTGCATGTTGACTTGATATTAGAGTCGTCAATATGGGCTAGGCCCGTTAGGTCGGTTTGGTCTAACTCGTGATTTGATAAGGCTGAGCTACGATTTTTGGAGCCCATTTAAGAAAAGGGCTTTTTAGCCCGGCCTGAAGAAGCCAGTCAATTTATCGAACTTGAGAAATATGGATAGGGCCGACCCGTGGGCCAAATAAAAATTAATTAAAAAATAAAAATAAAATAGAGTATTAAAAATAACAGGAGTCTACGCTCAAAATCTGTTTAAAGTTTGAAATATTACAATTTAAATACAAATTATGTTTATAAAATATGTACTACATAAAATAAAGTTTCTAAAATTTTTAGGGAATCATTACAATGGAATATTATCATAGTTTTTGTGTTTTATTATGATTATTGGAAAACAATTAGGTTAATATTTCTATTTAGCTACTTATGTTTTTACTTGAAATCAAACTTAATAAATATTATATAGATAATTTTATTTGTGTATTTGATTAATAAGTAGTAACACTAGTTGATATTTATGATAATATTTTAAAATTATAATTTAATATAAAAAACTATAAATAATATATTTTTAAGAAAAAAAGGCTGGCCCGGCAAAGCCCGTAGCCCACACACTTGTGGGCTGGGCTGACCATTTTTTGGACCACATAAATTATGGGCTACCCCGGCCTGGCCCATCAAATTGCAAAGACTGTATGGGTTAGTACGGATGGGGTGGACCAGCCCATATTGACAGCTCTACTCAATATATTAATTTTCATTGAATTTAATAATTTTATTTTAATTAAGAAATTTATTTTATATATATTAAATTCAAAACTTAGTTATTAATACCTAGAATTGCTATTTTAGAATTTAAAAATAATATAATTTATCGTAGATAGGGGTGTTCACGGTTTGGATAAAAACTAATCCAAATAAAAAAAATGAACCGAACTGATCAAATGAACCAATTTTGTTTGGTTTTGGTTTGGTTTGGTTTTGTTGTAAATTTTTCAAAACCGATAGTATTTGGGTTGGTTATGGTTATGGTTATGTTTAAATAGCCAAAGAAATAACTGAACCGATAAATTATAGACATATATTTTATTATTATACATACATAATATATTATTTTATACACAATTTTAAAGATCTTATATATGTTTTCATCAAAACTTATTTATAATTTACTTATGAAAGCAAATATGCCCAAAGTGAGAACATTTATGTTATTGATTTCATGTATAAGAGTGTTTATATGACAATTCTTCGTGGGATGAAAACGTCATTGTCTCTTCCTTCTAGGCTAGAATAATGAATTTTGAAGTTTTATTCATAGTAAATTCAATTATCGAAAGTTATGTAATGTCAGTCATTCTAAATATTTTTCGTTTTGAATGGATTGTTGTCACTATTTTGACGTTTTGAATGAATTATTTCTTTTATTTTTGTCTATGATTAATAACCGAACCGAAATCGATAACAACCAAACGATAAATATATATTACATTTGGTTTGGTTTGGTTTTGATAATTTTAAAACTGATTACGTTGGTTTGATTTTGATTTTGACCAATAACCAATTTAAAACCGACCCGTAAACACCCCTAATAATTAAGAAATGGGAAAAGGGTTTAAGTTACCTTTCTATTTTTATTTATTAGTTAACCTGATCCTTCATTATATTATTTGCTTATTTAGATCCCTATCGTTGCTAAATTTACCCCTAAATTAGATGGAATTCCTAAATCCATCAAGTTAACAAATTTTAACCCTTCATTATATATCTAGAAATAAAAGTATCCAGTAAATTTTGAAAGTGAGGTTGTGGGGGTAAATCGGCATGAATTGGATCGGATTGAAAATGAATTGAGCTAAAAAGGAATTGCATTGTAATCCATCATTGTAAACATGAGTAAATAAATGAATTGGGTAAAATGATTCTTATTCACTTTAATTCCTAAAATAAATAAATAAAAAGCATTTAACTGAGTTAATTGATCATCTTAAACAATAAAAAATTACTTCAAGGATGTGTTTGGTATAAATAAAATATTTTTCAATTTTCTCATATTTGGTTTGCTTAAATGATTCGGATGATAATTTCTAAATGAGCTTATTTTTCTCCAATTTTAAAAGACTGATTTTCCCACATAAAGTTAAAAAATACTTTCTTAAATTTTCTTTCAAACTCACCATCTAACTCCACCCAAGACAGTTAATCCCAACCTTGACACGTGATTCGACAATCGAGCCAAGACCTGACTCTCAATCTACTTGGATCCGAGACCGATCCCAATCCCCGAATCGAAACCCAATGCAAATTCTTATTTGGGACTCAATTTTTTACCCTAACTCGAAATTTGACTCTCAAATCGAGACATGAGATTTGACTCAGGACTCGACTCTAGACACTGACCCTAAGCCAAGACTCGACTCTTGATGTGACACCAAAGTCCTGACCTCGAGAATAAATTCTTGACCAGGGACTTGGGACCCTACCTTTACATCAACTATCAACCCTCACTCGAGTCTTGAACCTCGATTTGAGACTTGACTCTGAATCCTAATTAAGATACTAAGACCTAACTCCCAACTGCTGATCTTGACCCAAGATCCGTCTATTGATCCATACCCCACCTAGGACCCAATATCAAACCACAAACCCGCCCCATGACCTAACAATAGATCCTGACCCCGACCTTGAATCTCTACCTATGACCTAACTCCCATCTTTGACCACAACTTCATACCCAAAACCTGATTCTCGACCATGACACCAACTTTTGACTCTAATCTAGGTTTCAATCCCTCACCCGAGGGGTAGGTAGGGGTATGGTATGGTAGTTGGAGTAGATGGAGGTAAGCACGTAGGGGTGAATAGATAATGCGAGAGGGGTGCATGAGGGATGAGTTGGTTTGTTTTTATTGATCTGAAAAGTACTTTTTCTTAAATTTTTAAGGATTTTTTTTTCTATTTACAAATGTGAGTTTGTATATAGAAACCATATTTTATCCATATTTGTTCATAATTTTGTGGGTTAATAATATAATGAAGCTCATATTTATCCAACTATAATATAAGTGATCCAATTCGTTTAAATATGGATTAATTAGATGGGCCAATTTACAAATATTGGCTAAAATTCCCACCTTCGATGGGCCGATTTATAAATATTGGCTAAAATTGCCACCTCTAATTGTGAGAAAATTAGGTTTTAAAAAGTTTGTACTAAGTTTTAGAAAACCCTAACCGCTTGTCACTCTTATAAATATAGCGCTTCAACAATCCCTCTCATTCAATCACACAACGCAACCTATTGTGGCTTAGATGAAGGACATTCAAAACACTAAAGAGGACGTTGATGACAATGCCGATGATGAGATTCAATTCAAGCACGAATCCTTTTCAACAATTCTTCAAAATTGAAAATAAGTCAACATGTTGTAAGTTCTTTCTTCTCTTTATTTAATGATGTACTGTCCATTTCTTCTGTATTACTTTAATGGACTATCTCTTACAAATACTCTATTTTATTTAAAAGATTCACGTTTTAAAGATCATTCCTGTTTTAGTAGTTCAATCAGATTTAATAGAAAAAATAACTAATAATATGTCTTTTCAACTTAATTTTTTTCTTAGATCCAACATAATTTCTTTCTAAGAATAAGTGATTAATTCAACATCGAATAAATGAAATAAAATCTATTTTTTTCAATCTACAAACTAAAAATAATTTGTAATGAGCTAGTGGTTCAATTTCTTTTATAGATTTAAGCATTCGCATTTGGTAAGATATACAATATTTAACCATTTCTATTTTTAGATATAACAAAGGTAGTGTCAACTACATTTAGTGAATGAGCTAAAGAAAATTTTCAATTTAGCTCAGCCTATGTAAAACTGATAAATACATATAGAAGCAAGTTTAAAAATTCATGGGTGATTATTCAACTTTTATAATAGAAAATTATTTTTCTGTTTTTATGTTACATTAAATTAAAAAATAATCATATCGTCTGGTTATCAAAAGTATCACTTTGATTGGATTTTATTAAAAATTCCACCTAAAAATTATCTTGTAGCCAAATTAGAGTTTGATTTTAGTACAATTAAGTTGATTAGTTAATTCACCAATAAGGGTTGTGGTGAAGTGGTAACTGGTAAGTACTCTTTCATCTTGAACCAAGAGGTCTCAGGTTCGAGTCCCAAACAAGTTATCAGAAATGGAATTTACTAATGGTTACTAAGATGACCAATTTGATCCATCTTATAGTAAGAGTGGATTTCATGAAGTCAGTGAATCTCGCATTCAAGGGATATGAAGGGGGTCAACTATGGGAATATTGATAATGATGATGATCCTTTGCGAGGAAATATTGAATGTAAAGTAATTACAAGCAAGCCCAAAATTGGGCCAATGAAACGTAAGACATGTTGTCTTTATTTCCAGTGACAATGAAATATTGTGTAGTCGTTGTGACAAGGTTCTATCCATCTATGACTTCAAAAATCATGCTGGTTTTAAGCTCAATAATACGTTTCTTTGGCCCAATTTTTCTCTTCCTTGTAATTACTTTACATTCAATATTTCCAAGGATCATCATCATCATCAATATTGTCACGCCCCGAGCCTATATCCTGGGCGGGACTGACACTCGAGAATCATTGTTGGCCCCAAGCGAACCTTTGGCCTGACTTACTTACTCAGTGGAAGACTTTAAGCATTAAGAAAAGAACTCAAATGCAAGATAACTCAACTGTCTCAAACTAAAATCATAATGTTTTAGAAATAAACATTTAACTTAGCCAAAGTGGCAACTCATATATGAACATAAGCCAATAACAAAGTAAAGACAAATGAACTAACTGACTGTCTATCTATGAAGCCTCTACTAACTGAGATTGATGTCGGGACAAGACTCACGACATCCTAATGAACTAAATACTGAAAAGCAATAAAAAGGAATCCTCCAGAAGCAAGGAGGCTCACCAACAAACTCTGGAGCTCAACTAGAATCAACGATGCGTTGGATGCTGATCCTGGTTACCTGTGTCTACATCATAAAAAGATGCAGGCCAAATGGCATCAGTACATTGAATGTATGAGTATGCGAGGGGAATTCTAAAACAAGACATAAGCTTGAAAGGAACTGAAGAACTTACCTGACTCAACTCAACTCAACTTAATTGAACTCATTTCAATATAAAGCAATAACATAAATGCATTATAAAGAAAAGCTTTTAAAACATGGATATCAACTCTGTGTATTTAAAATTACAATAGTAACTCTGATGTGTATGCAATGATACAATATAACTCTGAAATGTATATAAAAATACAAAATAATATTGTTGTGGGAGTTTCTCTTACCGACAACCACCACTATGAGCCTAAGTGGTGATACATCGTCTTGTCCACGTTGCCAGAACAGTCCTATACTTTGCTGTCATATAGAATGCCTTAACTAAGTGGATCCACTAGTCTATGCTAAAAAGCACTTAAGGAGTCATCTATGAAGTATGATCCTTTCTACCCATGATGGCTACATGGTTTATGTGGGCTGTGAGTTAATCTGAACTCTCTCCCATATCGGTGCTCAATACTACTCCCAAAATATACTAGCTCATATGTTTAAAAACATAACTTCTTTCTTTGGTTTGAGATAATTACTCAAAACTTAGCTTAAAAGCTCTTTTGGAATCGATGTTCCCTTTCTTGCTCAAATGTGAAAACATTTACTCTTTAACTGAAATCTAGCTCAAAGGCTATTTTGGAAATCAAGGTTTCCTTTCTTCTTTAAATGTGAAAACATTTTACTCTTTGGGAATACATAGTCCCGATATACTCTTTTGAAGAAATGAACTTCAAACTTTACTATTTACTCAACTCAAACTCAAGTCTTAAAACAAAGTTGAAACGTTTGTAAAAGACTTTTGGAAGTGTAACATCTCGCAATTTGAAATAACTAGGAAGAAGCTAATAATTGGAAATAGCCATTTTTGGAAAGAATGAAAATTTGGAAAACATTTGTTTAAGTTAGGAGAAGTTGAGTTTTGGTCAACTTAAAACGGCCATAACTCCTAGATCAGGATGAGGTAGGTGGACTTCCAGATATGGTTGGAAAGATCTTGGAATGATCTTTCCAAAGCCGCCGAGTTTGCGCGATTCCGAGTTCGTATGAGTGAGTTATCCCCTTTGGAAGTTGGACTGTGCAATTAAGGAAAGTCTAATCCGGATTTTTGAAGGGTAGATTAGTCTTTTCCTTACCCAATTAATTTAATTAGTTTTAGTGAATTAATTAAGGGTCAAATCAGAATGAGATCAGTTTAGTCAATTGGAAATTCACGCTAGGGCTTGGAGATAAGAGAAAAGAGGAGAAAGGAGAAGAAAAGCTCAGATTTCGCTAAGATCGTGCGATTTGGTGGTGGATTTGGCCAAGAAATGAATCTTACAAGGTATGTGAGTCTTTCATAGCGTTAGGTTCATTCACCCACGCGCCAAACATGTTTATTTCAGCGAAATTCATCCTAAAAGAGTTTGAAAGTTGATGTTCTTGACAAGTATTCTTGAATTTGAATGTTGTTCTTAAATTGGGATGAATTGAGGAGTTTCTGAGATCTTAGAGTCGAATTATAGAGTTGTTCTGAGTTATCTTGTTGAGTCCATATGTTGGGTATCAGAATCTAAAATGAATTTTAGATCAATAGTTGAGTTTAGGTGAATTGGGGCTATAAAATGGAGAATGAAAAAGTTGAGCGTGATATGGCACGCAAGTCTGCGTCGCGGACTTGCTCCCCTAGTGACCAAAAAGTTTCTCTGCGTCATGGTTAAGACACAGACTCCTCTGTATCAAATTTTAATTTCGCGAGTAATTATTTAAAACACCTCCGCGTCGCGGACTTGATCCAAGACGGTGATTTCGTGACTTTTCTCACGTTTAGCTATTTAAGATCATTCCTAAACATCATATGATCCTTCCTATCACAAATAAAAATCCTTGAATCCATAATTCAATTCAACGACCAGTTAAGAGTCAAGTCAAGAGCAGTTAAGATCAAAGTCTAGAGAAGTTCTTAAAGTTTTCCAAAAGTCTTTTTCAAACGTTTTAACTTTGTTTTAAGACTTAAATTTTGAGTTCAGTAAAGAGTAAAGCTTGAAGTTCATTTCTTCAAAAATATATGGGGACTATGTATTCCCAAAGGGTTTAAAATGTATTCACATTTAAACAAGAAAGGAAATCTCGATTTCCAAAGAGCCTTCAGGCTAGTATTCAGAAAAGAGTAATTGCTTTCGAAATGAAGCAAAAGGGGAAACTTTGATTTCCAAGATAGCCTTTGAGCTAAGTTTTTGAGTACTAATCTCAAATCACAAAAGAAATATGTTTTTAAAACATAATAGCTAATATTATATTATTTTTGGGAGTAGTATTGAGCACCGATATGGGGGAGAGTTCAGACAACTCACAACCCCCATAAACCATATAGCCATCATGGGTTAAAAAGGGTCATACTTTTTAGATGATTCCTTTAGTGCTTTTTAGCATAGACTAGTGGATCCACTTAGTAGTTCAGGTTCTATACCCCCGGCAAGGTATATGATGACCCTGGCAGCGAGAGGCAAAACGTTGTATCATCACAATAGCTCTTACGTGATGGTTATCGGTTAGAGAAACTCCACAACAGTAATTGTATTCTTTTATACACAGTTTATTGTATTTTCACAAACATCTCAGAGTTTTGTTGTATCTTTGCATACACACAGAGTTGACATTATGTTTTTAAACAACTTTTCTTTATATTGTACTTGTTTTAAACTGCTTTATATTGAAATGAGTTTAGTTATGTTGAGTTGAGTTAAGCCAGGTAAGTTTTTCAGATTCCTTTCAAGCTGATGTTGTATTTAGCATTCCAACTCGCATACTCGTACATTCAATGTACTGATGCCAGTTGACCTGCATCTTATTATGATGCAGACACAGGTAACTAGGATCGGCAACCAATGCATCGTTGGTCCAGTGAGCACTCCAGAGTCAGTTGGTGAGCCTCCTTGCATTCCAGAGAACTCCTTTTATTGCTTTCAGTTATTTTATCAGTTCATTAGGATGTTGTGGGGATTGTCCCAACATCCATCTCAGTTGTTTTTAGAGACTTCATAGTCAGTTAGTAGTTCAGTTGTCTTTATATTATAATTCAGATGTTGTTTACATATTTCAGTTGCCGTTTTGGCTAAGTTTATATCTCTTTAAAGTTATGTTTTGAGATTATCTTGTTAAGTTAAGTCTTCCACTGAGTAGGTAAGCCAGACCAACGGTTCGCTTGGGGCCAACAATGGTCCTCGAGTGCCGACCACGTCCAGGGTGTAGGCTCGGAGCGTGACAAACTTGGTATCAGAGACAGGTTCAAGAGTCCTAGGGAGTCTATGAAGACGTGTCTGTAGAGTCCTAGTTATCAGTGTAAAGCGCGCCACATCTATAATTAGGAGGCTGTAACATTTAGGAAAATTTCTCACTTCTTTCACACTCATTTCGTGCGTTAAAGTTTGATCTCTAAAAAAAAAAGTTTCCTTCTAATTCATGCTTGCACGCGTTTTCAGATAATAATGCCTCCACGAAAAGCAGTCAGAGGTCGTCCAGCTAAGAGAAATGTTGAGGAGCAAGGGGTACCCAATGCACCTAAAGTGCGACCTCAAGAAGAAGTTACCAATGCTGAATTCAGGGAAGCAATCAGGATGCTAAGTCAGGTTGTGACTAACCAGGTTGGGCAGCAAAGAGGAGTTGGACAGAATGAGGTTGATACGTCAAGGATTCGTGATTTCTTGAGGATGAATCCTCCGAGTTTCAATGGTTCAAGCACTTCTGAGGACCCAGAGAACTTTGTTGATGAACTGAAGAAGGTATTTGAGGTTATGCATGTTGCTGATGCCGAGCGAGTTGAACTAGCTGCATACCAACTGAAGAATGTTGCTAGGATTTGGTTTGATTAGTGGAAAGAGGGTAGAGCTAAGGATGCACCACCTGCGAATTGGGCCTATTTTGAGGAGGCTTTCTTGGGGTATTTCTTTCCCTGAGAACTGAAAGAGGCTAAGGTACAAGAGTTCCTCACTCTTAAACAAGATTCTTTGAGTGTTCATAAGTATAGGTTGAATTTCACCCAACTATCCCGTTATGCTTCGGAGATGGTTGCGGACATGAGGAGTAGAATAAGCTTGTTTGTTGCTGAGCTGTCTCGTCTGTCGAGTAAGGAAGGTAGGGCTGCAAAGCTAATTGGGGACATGGATATATCGATGTTAATGGTGTATGTACAGTAGGTTGAGGAAGAGAAGCTAAGGGATAAAGAAGAGTTTAAGAACAAGAGAGCCAAGACAGGGAATGAGTCCGGGCAGCAGAAGAGTAGTGCCAACCGGTCATCTTTCCAACAGAAACAAAAGGGACATTCTCCATCAACTGCTAGTGCACCTGCACCTAAGAATAAATGTGAGTACAATAGTCAGAATTTCAGAGCTAAACCTGTTTATTCTCAAGGTAGCGTGACATAAGGGGTTAGTAAGCCTCCTGCATGCGTCAAGTGTGGTAGGAACCACTCAGGTACTTGTCCTAAGGGCTCCACTTGTTGTTTCAAGTGTGGTCAAAATGGGCATTTCATGCGAGAGTGTCCAAAGAACAGGCAAGGAAATGGTAATGGGGGAAACATTGCTCAGTCTTCTTCAGTTGCTCCACTAGACAGAGCTGCACCTAGAGGGGCTACTTCTGGTACTGGCGGAGGAACAAACCGCTTATATGCTATAAACAGTTGCCAAGAGCAAGAGGATTCGCCAGATGTTGTCACTGGTATGATCCAAGTCTTTGACTTTACTGTTTATCCTTAGCTAGACCCAGGACCGAGTTTGTATTTTGTAACTCCATATGTTGCTATGAATTTTGATGTAATTCCTGAGCAACTTAGTGAACCATTCAATGTTTCTACACTTGTTGGTGAGTCCATTCTAGCAGAGAGAGTTTATGTGATTGTCCCGTTTTTGTCAATCACAAGAGTACCATGGTTGATTTAATTGAGTTAGACGGTAGATTTTGATGTCATTCTTGGTATGGACTGGCTTCATGCCTGTTATGCCTCAGTTAATTGTAGAACTCGAGTTATCAAGTTTCAGTTTCCAAATGAGCCAGTCTTAGAGTGGAAAAGCAGTTCAACAGTGCCTAAGGGTCGTTTCATTTCGTACCTTATGGCAAGGAAGTTAGTTTCTAAGCGGTGTGTCTATCACTTAGTCCGAGTTAATGACTCTAGTGTTGAGATACCTCATATTCAGTTAGTTTCAGTAGTAAGAGAGCTTCCAGAAGTCTTTCCAGATGATCTACCCGGAGTCCCTCCTGAAAGAGAGATAGACTTCGGTATAGATGTTCTTCCAGATACCCGTCCTATCTCTATTCCGCCATATAGAATGGCACCAGCAGAGTTGAAAGAGCTTAAATACCAGTTAAATGATCTCTTAGATAAGAGCTTTATTCGACCAAGTGTCTTACCTTGGGGCGCTCCGGTCTTATTTGTGAGAAATAAAGATGGTTCCCTTAGGATGTGTATAGATTACCGTCAGTTGAACAAGATTACCATCAAGAACAAGTATCCTCTTCCAAGGATTGATGATTTATTTGATCAACTTCAGGGTGCTTCTTGTTTTTCTAAGATTGACCTCAGATCTGGCTACCATCAGTTGAAAGTAAGGGAGTGTGATATTCCAAAGACAGCATTTAGGACCCGTTATGGTCACTATGATTTTCTGGTCATGTCGTTCGGTTTGACCAATGCACCTGCAGTGTTCATGGACCTTATGAATAGAGTTTTCAAACCTTATTTAGATATGTTTATATCGTCTTCATTGATGACATACTAATCTATTCAAGGAATGAAGAAGATCATGCTAGCCATCTCAGAATAGTTCTTCAGACTTTGAAAGATAAGGAGTTGTATGCTATGTTCTCAAAATATGAGTTTTGGCTTGAGTTGGTGGCATTCTTGGGCCACATAGTTTTCAGTGATGAAATTAGAGTTGATACTCAGAAGATAGATGCAGTGCATCGTTGGCCTAGACCCACATCTCCAACTAATATTAGGAGTTTCTTGGGTTTGGCTGGCTATTATAGGAGGTTTGTAGAGGGGTTCTCGTCCATTTCGTCCCCTTTGACCAAATTGACTCAGAAAACAGTTAAGTTTCAATGGTCTGAAGCTTGTGAGAAAAGCTTTCAGGAATTGAAAAAAGAGGTTAACTATTGCCCCAGTATTGACCTTACCAGAAGGTACGCAAGGTTTTGAGGTGTATTGTGATGCATCTAGAGTTGTATTGGGTTGTGTGTTAATGCATAATGGCAAAGTTATAGCTTATGCCTCAAGACAGTTGAAAGTTCATGAGAAGAACTACCCAACCCATGACTTAGAATTAGCTGATGTAGTATTTGCTTTGAAAATATGGCACCATTATCTTTATGGTGTTCACGTGGATGTGTTCACCGATCACAAGAGCCTTCAGTATGTGTTTACTCAGAAAAAGCTCAATCTCAGACAGAGAAGGTGGTTAGAATTACTCAAGGATTACGACATGAGTATTCTTTACCACCCAGGTAAGGCTAATGTTGTTGCTGATGCCTTAAGCAGGTTGTCTATGGGTAGTACCGCCCATGTTGAAGAAGAAATGAGAGAGCTAGCAAAAGATGTGCATAGACTTGCACGCCTGGGAGTCAGACTTATGGATTCCACAAAAGGAGGAGTAATAGTGATGAATGAGGCTGAATCAACATTAGTGTCAGAAGTAAAAGGCAAGCAAGACCAAAACCCTATTTTGCTTGAATTGAAGGCAAATGTTCATAAGCAAAACATATTAGCTTTTGAACAAAGGGGAGATGGCGTACTGAGATATCAAAGTAGATTATGTGTACCAATGATGGATGGACTCCAAGAGAGTATCATGGAGGAAGCTCATAGCTCCAGATATTCCATTCATCTAGGTTCAACAAAGATGTATCGTGATTTGAAGGAGGTGTATTGGTGGAATAGTATGAAGAAGGGCATTGCAAAATTTGTTGCTAAATATCCAAATTGCTAACAAGTTAAAGTAGAGCATCAAAGGCCCGGTGGTTTGGCTCAAAATATAGAACTTTTGGAATGGAGGTGGGAGATGATTAATATGGACTTCATCATAGGTTTACCAAGGTCTCACAGGCAACATGATTCTATTTGGGTGATTGACAACAGAATGACAAAATCAGCCCACTTTTTGCCGGTGAAGACTACTTATTCAACAGAAGATTATGCCAGGTTGTATATTCAGGAGGTGGTAAGACTTCATGGAGTCTAGTCTCCATTATTTCAGAAAGAGGTGCACAATTTACTGCATAGTTTGGAAGTCATTCCAAAAAGGTTTGGGTTCAAAGGTGAACTTAAGTACCTCATTTCATCCTCAGACAGATGGTCAAGCAGAGCAAACTATTCAGACTTTAGAGGATATGTTGAGGGCGTACGTGAGCGATTTCAAAGGTAATTGGGATGATCACCTACCTCTCATTGAGTTCGCTTACAACAATAGTTACCACTCTAGCATCCAGATGGCTCCAAATGAAGCTCTTTATGGGAAAAGATGCAGATCTCCTATTAGATGGTTTGAAGTTGGTGAAACAGGGTTAATAGGACCAAATTTAGTTCATCAAGCTATGGAGAAGGTGAAGGTGATTCAAGAGAGGTTGAAAATGGTGCAGAGTCGTCAGAAATCCTACACTGATGTTAGGAGAAGGGCGTTAGAGTTCGAGGTACATGATTGGGTATATCTAAAAGTTTCACCCATGAAAGGTGTTATGAGGTTGGTAAGAATGGGAAACTTAGTCCCCGGTATATTGGGCCTTATCGAATGTCCAAGAGGATTGACAATGTAGCTTATGAGTTGGAACTACCACAAGTGTTAGCCATGGTTCATCCGGTATTTCACATCTCCATGATGAAGAAGTGCATGGGCGATCCTTCATTGATCATACCAACTGAAAATATTGGGATCAAGGATAGCTTATCTTATGAGGAGATTCCTGTTCAGATTCTAGATCGCCAAGTTTGCAAGTTGAGAACAAAAGAGGTAGCATCAATCAAAGTCCTTTGGAGGAATCAATTTGTTGAGGAAGCTACTTGGGAAGCTGAAGAGGACATGAAGAAGACATATCCACATCTCTTTGAGTCCGAAAAAAATGCAGACCAAGGTACTAATTCTCTTCTTAGTACTCTTTAAATTATGACTGATCATGTTGTTTGTTGGTTGTTTGAACTTGATATTACACCGTTAGCCTAGTAAGAGTAATCTCATTCGAGAACGAATGTTCCCAAGGGGGAGATATTGTAACATCTCGCAATTTGAAATAACTAGGAAGAAGCTAATAATTGGAAATAGCCATTTTTGGTAAGAATGAAAATCTGGAAAAATATTGTTTAAGTTAGGAAAACTTGATTTTTGGTCAACTTTAAACGGCCATAAATCCTAGATCAGGATGATTTAGGTGTAGTTCCAAATATGGTTTGAAAGCTCTTGGAATGATCTTTCCAACGCCGCCGAGTTTGCGCGATTCCGAGTTCGTATGGGTAAGTTATTCCCTTTGGAAGTTGGGCTAACGGATTAAGGAAAGTCTAATTCGGATTTTTGAAGGGTAGATTAGTCTTTTCCCTACCCAATTAATTTAATTCGTTTTAGTGAATTATTAAAGGGTCAAATCAGAAGGAGATCAGTTTAGTCAATTGGAAAATACGCTAGGGCTTGGAGAAAAGAGAAAAGAAGGGAAATGAGAAGAGGAAAAACAAGAATTCGCCAAGAACGATCGATTTTGGTTGTGGATTCGCCAAGGAATTGATCTTATAAGGTATGTGAGTCTTTCATAGCATTGAGCTCGTTCAACCACGCACCAAGCATGTTTAGTTCAGTGAAATTTGTCTTAAAAGAGTTTGAAAGTTGATGTTCTTGACATGTATTCTTGAATTTGAATGTTGTTCTTGAATTGGGATGAATTGAGGAGTTTATGAGATTTTTGAGTCGAATTATAGAGTTGTTTTGAGTTAGGTTCTTAGGTACATATACTGGGTATTTGAATCTAAAGAGTTATTGAGAAAAATATTCAAATTTATGCGAATTGGGGCTGTAAAACGGAGAATGGAAAAGTCGAGCGTGATCTGGCACGCAAGTCCGTGTCGCGGACTTGCTCCCCCAGTGACCAAAAAGTTTCTCTGTGTCACGGTCAAGACGCGGACTCCTCTGTCTCAAAATTTTATTTCGCGAGTAATTATTTAAAATACCTCCGCGTTGCGGACTTGTTCCAATACGGTGATTTTGTGACTTTACTCATGTTTAGCTATTTAAGATCATTCCTAAACATCATGTGATCCTTCCTATCACAAATCAAAATCCTTGAATCCATAAATTCAATTCAAGGACCAGTTAAGAGTCAAGTGAAGAGTAGTTAAGATCAAAGTCTAGAGAAGTTATTAAAGGTTTCCAAAAGTCTTTTGCAAACATTTTACCTTTGTTTTAAGACTTAAGTTTTGAGTTGAGTAAAGAGTAAAGAGTAAAGCATGAAGTTCATTTCTTCAAAAGTATATGTGGACTATGTATTTCCAAAGGGTTTAAAATGTTTTCACATTTAAACAAGAAAGGAAAACCTTGATTTCCAAAGAGCCTTTGAGCTAGTTTTCAGAAAAGAGTAAATGCTTTCATAATTAAGCAAGAAGGGAAACTTTGATTTCCAAGATAGCCTTTAAGCTAAGTTGTGAGCAATTATCTCAAATCACAAAAAGAAATGTTTTAAACATAAAGAGCTTGTATCATATTTTGGGAGTAGTATTGAGCATTGATATGGGGACGAGCTCGAGTTCAGATAACTCACGTCTCCATAAACCATGTAGTCATCATGGGTAGAAAAGGGTCATACTTTTTAGACAAATCCTTTCCGCATAGACTAATGGATCCACTTAGTAATTTAGGTCATATACCCCTAGCAGGGTATAGGATGCACTGGCAGCGTAAGGGAGATCGTTGTATCATCACAATAGTTCTTATGTGATGGTTTTTGGTTAGAGAAACTCCCACAACAATATTTTGTATTTTTATATACATCAGTTTATTTGTATTTTTACATATATCTCAGAGTTATATGTATCTTTGCATACACACAGAGTTGACATCATGTTTTAAACAGCTTTTCTTTATATTGCACTTGTTTTAAACTATTTTATATTAAAATGAGTTCAGTTATGTTGTGTTGAGTTGAGCCAGGTAAGTTCTTCAGTTCCTTTCAGATTCCTTTCAAGCCTATGTTGTTTTAGCATTCCAATTCACATACTCGTACATTCAATGTACTGATGCCAGTTGGCTTGCATCGTATTATGATGCAGACACAGGTAACTAGGATCGGCATCCGGCGCACCATTGATCCAGCTGAGCAATTCAGGTCAGTGGTGAGCCTCCTTGCATTCCGGAGGACTCCTTTATTGCTTTTAGTTCTTTTCAGTATTTCATTCGTTAGGATGATCGGGGTCCTGTCCCGACATCCATCTCAATTGTTTTAGAGGTTTCATAGACAATCAAATGTTAGTTCTTTAGTCTTTTCATTGTCATTATTCCATGTTGAGACTTGAGTTTGCCTTAGTGGCCAGTTGAATATTCTTTTATAACATTCCAGTTTATTATATAAACTTATTTTTGTTGAGTTTAAGTCTTCCGCTGAGTTAGTAAGTCAGGCCAAGGGTTCGCTTGAGGCCAGCAATGGTCTTCGAGTGCCAGTTCCACCCAGGGTGTAGGCTCGGGGAGTGACATTAAATGTGTAATTTTAGTGGCAATTAACACTCTTTGTAAATGTCCCTAAAGCCTATAGCAACATTAGATCCAATGACAATTAACTAATGTGGATAAAAAAATTTAACACTCTTTGTTAATGTGTATATTTATTACCAGTAAAAGTTATTTTTGTTATTTTCTTTCTCCATGAAGTGGATATTTATACTAAAATGGCTACTTGTTTCCCATATATCTAGTTAGCAATTACTCCCTCCTTTTCATTTTATTTGTTTATTATATTAAAAACAAATTTTTGGTTTAACTTATTCAATATTTTAGCAAATCGATCAAAAAGAGATTTAACATTTTCTTAATTATATTTCATATTATGCTTATCATTAAATAACTACATAAAATATAGGTGAAAATACAATTACAATTGGAAATAGTCATTTTTGGAAAGAATGAAAATCTGGAAATTTGTTCAAGTTAGGAAAAGTTTAATTTTGGTCAACTTCAAACGGCCATAACTCCTAGCTCAGGATGAGTTAGGTGTACTTCCAGATATGTTTGGAAAGCACTTGGAATTATCTTTCCAACTCCGCCGATTTTGCGTGATTCCGAGTTTGTATGAGTGAGTTATGCCCTTTGGAAGTTGGGCTATGCGATTAAGGAAAGTCTAATCCGAATTTTTGAAGGGTAGATTAGTCTTTTCCTTACCCAATTAATTTAATTCGTTTTAGTGAATTAATTAAGGGTCAAATCAGAATGAGATCAGTTTAGTCAATTGGAAATTCACGCTAGGGCTTGGAGAAAAGAGAAAGGAGGAGAAAGGAGAAGAAAAGCTTAGATTTCGCTAAGATCGTGCGATTTGGTGGTGGTCTTCGCCAAGGAATTAATCTTACAAGGTATGTGAGTCTTTCATAGCGTTGGGTTCATTCATCCACGCGCCAAACATGTTTAGTTCAGCGAAATTCATCCTAAAAGAGTTTGAAAGTTGATGTTCTTGACATGTATTCTTGAATTTGAATGTTGTTCTTGAATTGGGATGAATTAAGGAGTTTCTGAGATCTTTGAGTCGAATTATAGAGTTTTTTTGAGTTAGGTTCTTGAGTTCATATGCTGGGTATCGGAATCTAAAATGAATTTGAGATCAATAGTCAAGTTTAGGTGAATTGGGGCTGTAAAACGGAGAAGGAAAAAGTCGAGCGTGATCTTGAACGCAAGTCCGCGACGCGGACTTGCTCCCCCAGTGACCAAAATGTTTCTCCACGTCGTGGTTAAGACACAGATTCCTGTCTCAAAATTTAATTTCCCGAGTAACTATTTAAAACACCTACGTGTCGCGGACTTGTTCCAAGACGGAGATTTCGTGACTTTTCTCATGTTTAGCTATTTAAGATCAAAGTCTAGAGAAGTTCTTAAAGTTTTCCAAAAGTCTTTTTCAAACGTTTTAACTTTGTTTTAAGACTTAAATTTTGAGTTCAATAAAGAGTAAAGCTTGAAGTTCATTTCTTCAAAAGTATATGGGGACTATGTATTCCCAAAGGGTTTAAAATGTTTTCATATTTAAACAAGAAAGGAAACCTCGATTTCCAAAAAGCCTTCGGGCTAGTTTTCAGAAAAGAGTAATCGCTTTCTAAATGAAGCAAAAGGGGAAACTTTGATTTCCAAGATAGCCTTTGAGCTAAGTTTTTGAGCACTAATCTCAAATCACAGAAGAAGTATGTTTTTAAAACATAAGAGCTAATATTATATTATTTTTGGGAGTAGTATTGAGCACCTATATGGGGGAGAGTTCAGACAACTCACAACCCCCATAAACCATGTAGCCATCATGGGTTAAAAAGGGTCATACTTTTTAGATGATTCCTTTAGTGCTTTTTAGCATAAACTAGTGGATCCACTTTGTAGTTCAGGTTCTATACCCCCAGCAAGGTATAGGACGTCCCAGGCAGCGTGAGGCAAAACGATGTATCATCACAATAGCTCTTACGTGATGGTTGTCGGTTAGAGAAACTCCACAACAGTAATTGTATTCTTATATACACAGTTTATTGTATTTTCACATACATTTCAGAGTTTGGTTGTATCCTTGTATACACACAGAGTTGACATTATGTTTTTAAACAACTTTTCTTTATATTGCACTTGTTTTAAACTGCTTTATATTTAAATGAATTCAGTCATGTTGAGTTGAGTTGAGCCAGGTAAGTTCTTTAGATTCCTTTCAAGCTTATATTGTATTTAACATTCCAACTCACATACTCGTACATTCAATGTACTGATGCCAGTTGGCATGCATCTTATTATGATGCAGACACAAGTAACTAGAATCGGCATCCAACACATCGTTGATCCAGCGAGCACTCTAGAGTCAGTTGGTGAGCCTCCCTGCATTCCGGAGGACTCCTTTTATTGCTTTCAGTTATTTTTTTAGTTTATTAGGATGTTATGGGGTTTTTCCCAACATCCATCTCAGTTGTTTTTATAGGCTTCATAGACAGTCAGTCAGTTAGTAGTTCATTTGTCTTTATATTATCATTCATATGTTGTTTACAGACTTCAGTTGCCGTTTTGGCTAAGTTTATATCTCTTTAAAGTTATGTTTTGAGATTATCTTGTTAAGTTAAGTCTTCCGCTAAGTAGGTAAGCCAGGACAAGGGTTCACTTGGGGCCAGCAATGGTTCTCGAGTGCTGGCCACATCCAGGGTGTAGGCTCGGGCCGTGATAGGAAGACTCTAAAAACTTCTCTTGACTTGACTTTTAACTTTCCTTGAATTGAATTATAGATTCAAGTATTGTGATTTGTGATAGGAAAGATCTCATGATGTTTAGAAGTGGTTTTAGATAGTTGAAAATGATAAAAGATCAAGAAATCACTGTTTGGTAGCAAGTCTGCTACGTAGAGATGCATTTAATTATTTGGTCGCTAAATAAATTTTGAGGAAGAACGGTCTGTGACCACTCCACGACGCGGAGAAAATTGTCTCAATCTTGAGGAACAGGTCCGCGTCGCGGATCTAGTACCTAGATTTGGCCAAATTTTTCCTTCTTCATTTTCTAGCCCCAATTCGCCTAGATTTGATTATTTTTCTCCATATCTCTTTAGATTTAGGTACCCACAACATATACACAAGAATCTAACTCAAAGAAACTCTAATAATCAATCTTAAACTCTCAAGAACTCCTCAATCCCATCCCAAATTCAAGAACGAAAGCAATTCAAGAATACAACTCAAGAACATCAAATTCTCAATCTTTTTAGGATGAAATTACACTGAATAAAACATGTTTGGACGTGGGTGAACGAACCCAACACTGGGTGAACTCACATACCTCGTAGGGATTAACCCTTGGCGAAATCCACAAGCAAATCTCCATGAAGTCGATGAATCCTTGTTTCTTCTCCTCTTTTCTCGTCTTCTTTTTCTCTTCTCTAAAACCCTAACTCAATATTGTAAAAGCGTAAACTGAATCCTATCAGTTTAGACCCCAATTAATTACCAAAAATGAAATTAAGTCATGGGGCATGGAAAAGACCATAATGCCCTTCTAAAATCTGGATTAGACTTTCCTTAATTGAACAGTCCAACTTCCAATGGGCATATCTCACTCATACGAACTCGGAATTGTGTAAACTTAGTGGCGTTGGAAAGATAATTCCAAGATTTTACCTACGGTATCTGGAAGCACATCTAACTCATCCTGAGCTAGGAGTTATGGTCATTTGTTGACCAAAAACCCAAACTTAACTTAACTTAACAAATTTATAGATTTTTCATTCTTTCCAAAAACAACTCTTTCTAATTCTAGTTCTTTCTAGTTCTTTCAAAAAGCAAGGTGTTACAAATATTCCCAGAGTTGATCCCCTTCATATCTCTTGAATGTCAGATCCACTGAATTCATGAAATCCACTCTTACAATAAGATGGATCAAACTTGTCATCTTGGTAACCATTAGTAAATTGCATTTCTGATAACTTATTTTAGACCTTCTTTTTCAAGACTGAACTTCCTGCATGAGGTATACAATTGGAAATTATTGTTAGAGATTTGGTGTCCATCAGATTACTGTTTCTATGGACTGAATCAAACACCACAGGCTCCCTGTGATATATGCACTCATCTAATAACAAGATTGCATGAATTAGACTATGGTTAAATTGAGAGTTAGCTGTTTGTATGGTTGCTCAACTTACGATAAATGATAATCATAGTCCCTCGAAGAATATCATTTACCATAAGTTGAGTGACCATCCAAACAACTAACACTCACTTTAATCATAGTTTAAATCATGTAATCTTATTATTATAGGGTGTTAAGGTATGAGATCAATGTTAGCTACTTGAAGAGGACATGGTCATGCCGATAGGGGGAATCAATGTTAGTTACTTGAAGAGGACATGGTTAGGCCGATAAGGGGAACTAGTTAGGGGGGGGGGAGTTGAACAAGTTTGTCATCATCAAAAAGGGGAGAAATGTTATTTTGTTGCTGATGTGATGCTTTGATGATTTAACAAACTTCGAGAATGACGAAAGAATGGGACCAATGCTAGTTACATGAAGAGTCATGTGGAAAGGGGGAACTGGTGAAAGGGGGAAGAAGTTGAATAAGTTTGTTATCATCAAAATGAGGAAAATGTTATCTTGGAGCTAATGATTAAGTTTTGATGATTTAACAAACTTCAGGATGTAACAAGGGACCAGATCCAGCAAAGGGTCTTCTAGTATTGGGATTGATGATATGGGGAATGAATAAGACTAAGGGACGAAAGTTGAATTTGCTGGATAATAGTTTGTCATCTTAAAAAAAAGGGGTAATTGTTGTTTTAAGCTTATTTGAAGTTTTGATGATTTAACAAACTTCCAGATCTAACAAGGGACCTAGTCGAGGATAGACTGCGAACACGAAAAAGTCAAAAATAGCTGTCATATCTGAAATGGTTGGTGCACAACTTTTCAGAGTAGCTTTCAGCTAATGGCCTTGTCCGAAGGTTTTGTGTCCATTTTAATATAGTCTCTTCTCCAAAGACAACTTAAGATTTGGCAAACAAAGTTTTGAATTTTTGAAAATTGATAAGCTCACAAAGAAAAGGCCATTCTTCCTGCTCATACTCAACAAAGGACCTGATGGAGTGCTGAAGCGTCTTGGTTGTATTTTGAGCTTTGTGTCTTATGTGGTTATATTGTATTCATTCTTCTACGAGCTTAACAAAAGAGGTAAAGATAAAGATCACAAAGAACAATTGTCTGAGTTAATGGTACAAGCAGACGTTCAAGGCCTATCCGTTCATCAACTACTAAAGCAGTTGATGAACGTTACGGAAGTCCTTGAGTTGTGTCATCGCTCATGGAGGTCTGCCTTGCAGAGTATACCTGAGTTCAATTAGGTTTCCTCTATTTTTTATGAGGGCTTGTTAGTATGTTTATATATTGTTCAGACTCTTGTCGGGTGTGTGTCAAATCCTCCAAAAGTAAGAGTGGGTGTATATCTGATCCTCCAAAAATAGGAGTGGGTGTGTGTCTAATCCTCCAAAAATAGGAGGATCCGATCGATAAGACTGTAACAACCTTTTTTGAAAAGGTCAAGCAAGTAGCAACATAAAGATATTGTGTATATAGTAGCATAATATATTTCTACCAAGCAAATTGTCTTAAGGATTCTCTTTCGGCAATTTTAAAGACATACATAATACCTTGTACATAAAGTTTAATTTTGAAGGAATAATTATTGATCCTCTCTGATCAGTTTAAATTTGATTGTCTTCTTTTTCTTTGTGATTCGTTTAAAAAAGAATTTCTCTTTTCTTTTTTTTGGTAACTTTTTTATTCTAACTTTTCCACATGACATAAATAAAACAATAAAATTAATGGACATCTTCGTATATTATATCTCTTTTGTTTAAGATCATAAAATTCAGAAGTTTTATTTAGGTAAACGTTTTTGTGTTTTTGTGATCATGTCACATTAATTGATTAATCTTATTCCCATCTAAGACTGAAGAAGTAGACGACAAATTAAGATTCCAATTACTAGAAGTAGAAAAGTGAGATTTCATATACTGATCAAATTATAATGCTAATCAATTAAGTTAATTAGTCAAGAATTAAAATTAAGAACAAGCTGTTTAAAAATTTATAAGAGTGTAAGTGATCCAATATTTACATGGTGATCGTGATATTTTTTATACCAAAAGATAACGTAGGGTAAAAGTACTCTATTTCCAATAATTTAAAGGATAATTTTGATCCTTTTTTCCATAAGTATAATACTATAAAGGCGTCAAAATGTAAATGATTGAATCTTAATTGATTGGTCAAATTTACTATCATCATAAGGCCGCAAAGAGCGAATTATATTCAATATACTCTTTCCGTTTCATTTTATTTTATTCTTATATTAAAAAAATTAAAATGAATAATTTATTTTTATTCGTTTATTTTAGTAATTTAAGAAAAAAATATTATTAATTATTTACGAATTATTAGTTTCATCTCTAAACTATTGACAACCTTAAACATCAATTTACTTGACTAACTGAACTTAAATACACCTTCAATTTTGCAATATGAGTAATTACATCCCTAAAATCTCGCCAAGTTTAGGGGTGAATCCAGCATTTCTCTCGATTTTTTATTAAGAGCTTTATTCTCCTACAAGAGTTTGAGACCACTTGTTATGTCATGTGACAGATCGGAGGTATATCCAAATTTAGTCAGTTAAGTAGATAAGTGTTTTTAAGGTTGTCAATAGTTCGGGGACGAAATTAATAATTTGCGACAAATTTAAGGATATTTTCAATACTTTTCTCTTTTATTTTACTAATCTTAATATTAAATAATTAGATAGAGTATGCCGTGCAATTTATGTTTCAAAATACGTAATGTTGATTTTTTCACTTTCATGTGAGCCTTTTTTCTTAGTAAGAGTATTTTAATGGATAAATTAGTTAACTAGTCAAAATCTCTAACATAATTATTAAAACATCTATACTTTAAAATAATTATTAAAAATGTCAAAATGTCAATATTTTAGTAAATAAAGTGTATCCTTATTTCACAAATTGGGCCCACATTATTTTACTCAATTACGCGTGAAAGAAAAAAATATAAAAGATCCCATTATCCACTTTTCTCTCTTTAAATTTTTTACCGAAATTTTATCATTTCTCTTTCTTTCTCTCTCATGATTTATTCCCTTATTCCATATGTCACGCCCTGAGCCTACACCCCGGACGTGGCTGACACTCGAGAACCATTGTTGGCCCCAAGCGAACCTTTGGTCTGGCTTAATTACTCAGCGGAAGACTCTATGCATATTTATAATGATCAAAAGCACAATACTCACTTGAATAATCAAATATTGAGAATGCTTAAAAAGTCAAACATTCAACTTGGCCAAAATGGCAACTCAAGTCTTAACATATGAAATGAAAATGTAAAGACAACTGAACTACTAACTGTCTATGAAGCCTCTAAAACAAATAGTGATGTCGGGACAGGACCCCCGATCATCCTAACACCTGAAAACTAGTAAGCAAATGTTAGAAATGAGCCCTCCGAAAAGCAAGGAGGCTCACCAACTGACTCTGAATGCTGAATCTGATCAACGAGGCACTAGATGCTGATCCTGGTTACCTGCATTTGCATCATAAAACGATGCAGGCCAATTGCATCAGTACATTGAATGTACGAGTATGCGAGTTGGAATGCTAAACATAACATAGGCTTGAAAAAATTCTGAAAGAAACACATACCTTGGCTCTTCTCAACTCATGAATAACTTAACTCATAACAAAGAAATGAAACACATGCAATATATGAAAAGCTTTATAAAATAATAAAAAGCAACTTAGTTCGTTAAGGAAAATTCAATAACAAACTCAACTTTACTCATATAATAAAGTAATATAGTTTCTGTTGAAGTTTCTCTAACCGACAACCACCACTATGAGCCTAAGTGGTGATACATCATCTTGCCCACGCTGCCAGAACCGTCCTATACTCTTCCGTCATATAGGACGCCTTAACTAAATGGATCCACTAGTCTATGCTAAAAGCATCTTAAGGAGTCATCTAAAAAGGTATGATCCTTTACTACCCATGATTGCTACATGGTTTATGGAGACTTGAGTTAATATGAACTCACATCCCCATATCGGTGCTCAATACTACTCCCAAAATATACTTAGCTCATATGAATTAAAATCAAAACTTCTTTCTTTGGTTTGAGATAATTACTCAAAACTTTAGCTTAAAATCTCTCTTGGAAATCGGTGTTTCCCTTTCTTGTTCAAATGTGAAAACATTTTAAACTCTTGGGAATACTTAGTTCCCTTTTAGGTTTTTGAGAAATGAACTCAACTCTTTACTCTTTGCTTAAATTGAAACTTAAGTCTTAAAACAAAGTTCAAACGTTTGTGAAAGACTTTTGAAAACTTGATAAACTTCTATTGTCTTGCTACTTAACTTCTAGACTTGACTCTTAACTTTCCTTGAATTGAATTATGCATTCAAGGTTCATGATCTCATGTTTAGGGATGATTTCATGAAGTTTAGATCTACCTAAGAGTGTTGGAATCAACTAAGAAACATTGGTACATTGCTAAGGAACAAGTACGCAAAGATGGGGAACGAATGGAGAGAACTGGCGTCCCTGGCGCTCTTAGAGGCGCGGGGAGCCAGTCCTCAACATTCAGCGACTGGTCTGGGGTGTGTTGGCTGGCGCGGCGCCCCAAGGGTGAAGATTTAGAGACCCTTTTGGGGCACGCTGGCTGGCGCGACGCCAACTTTTCTTCTCCTTTTTTCATCTCTAAACCCTCAAAACTTCAATGGTTCCTTCCCCAAACACTCCGGCGCCCCAAGGGTGAAGATTCAGAGACCCTTTTGGGGCGCGCTGGCTGGCGCGATGCCTCACCCCTATCCCTAGGTGTTGGATGACTTTTCTTCTTCGTTTTTCATCTCTAAACCCTCTAAACTTCAATGGTTCCTTCCCCAAACACTTAGAATCATTTATACCCTCAATATATGATAGATTCAAACTGAAATTAAACCTGTAAACATGAATCAAATTGCAAGAAACTCCAACAATACAACCCACAAGAAATTCAAATGAAACTTTCAACAATGTTCATCAAGAACTCAATTTCTAAACTTTCAAAGACTTAAATTCGCTGAATTGAATCATGGTTGGCACGTGGGTGAACTAACCCAATGCTATGTGATCTCACATACCTCGTAGGGATCACCCCTTGACGAAATCCACAAGTTAAACTCGACGATCTTGACGAATCTTGATTTCTCTTCTCCCTTCTCCTCTTTTCTCTTTTCTCCAAGCCCTAGCGCGAAACTTCAACTTTTTCTAAACTGACTAAAATCTGATTTTACCCCAATAAAATCCTAAAAATGAATTAGAATAATTAGGTAAGGAAAAGACTAAATTACCCTTCAAAATTCGGATTAGACTTTCCTTATTTAGACAGCCTAACTTTCAAAGGGCATAACACGCTCATACAAACTCAGAATCGTGCAAACTCAGTGGAGTTGGAAATTTTATTGCAAGAGCTTTCCAACCATATCTAGAAATACAACTAACTCATCATGAGCTAGGAGTTATGGCCGTTTGAAGTTGACCAAAAACTCAACTAACATACTTCACAATTTTCTAGATTTTCATATACTTTCCAAAAATGATTCTTTCCCCAACTTTTAATTCTTTCCTAGTTATTTCAATTTGCGAGATGTTACACCATAACCTAAAGTAACTTAAATCTTGCCTTTTTAAAATCAAATTCCTCCATTTTTCTAAGAAATCTCAGAAATCATTCAAAAGATTTTTATTAACCTTTGTTGAAGTGATTCGACTGAATTGCCATTGTTTTCATTAAGGAAGAATTTTTTGAAATAATCGATTGGGATTTGGTGTGAATTCTTCTAATTTTGTTGAACTTCGAGATTGTCGGTGAAATATAAAAACCAGCAGGTATTCATTAACTATTAATTCTTTAATTTGTTTGGAAGTGAAAATGGCTATTGAAAAAATTATTCAAAAATGGATGTGGATCGTATTTTGTATGTTGGATCTTCCGCTGAATATCTTCATAAGTTACTATCCGAATATTGGATTTAAAGGTCAGACGGTTAATGAGGTATTCAATTTGGGAGTTTTGGGTCAATATCTCATTCGAGACATTTTGTCGGATGACATCAACAATTTCAGTTATCTCTTCAATGAATTGAAGTATTTTTGCATCTTTCTCACATGCAGAAAAACCAAAAGGAGATGAAAGTACATAATCACCGGTCATATTCAAAGAAAAAAAATACATTTTTTTTATTTTGTAATCCGCTTGGGATACAAACAGTGAATTATTGAATTGTTTTGATTTTGTTGTATGTTGGATGCTTGGAATACAAAATAATTTGAAATCCATGTTCTATAAATTAGACATTGAATATAATATATTTTTGAAATACATAACAAATAAAAATACATTTTTTTGTCATGAAATACATTTTTTTTGAAATACGAATTTTGATTGTGAGTATAAATTTGTATGTTTTGATGACTGTGATACAAGTATTGTTGGAATTTTAAGGAAGAAAATACGTTTTTGAAAAATATACAAACCAATGTTGTATCCTTTCTTAATGAACATGAATTTACACAAGTATATGGATACAAATATGCTTCTTAAATAACTACAAATCCATTTGGTATACCTATTAGAATGAATACAAACTAATAAAGAAATACAAATGTCATTATATAAACTCAAACATGAAAACCATAATGAATACAAATTCACATATCATACATATTGGAATGAATACAATTAATTACTTTTGAAATTGTAAATGATGAGAGTTTTAAGTGATATGTTTTTTAAAAAATATTCTCTCCCATGATTTTCTCCTTTCTATAATTAAATAATTGTATTCTTTCAAATCAAACAAATAAAAAAAAAACATAAATCAGAAGAATAACAAACTAAAATATTGGCATTTTGAATAAATATTGAAAATGTTGATAAGAGGTCCCATTAAATGCTAAAATATTGACATATTTTTTTTAAAAATCCCTATTTTAATACAACTTGCCAAATAGCCCACGTTTCAATAAGGACTGAGTGAGAGTGCGTTGACTCAATATATCAATTTTCATCGAATTTGAAAATTTTATTTTAATTAAGATATTTATTAGATAGAAATTAAATTCATAACTTAGTTATTAATACCTAGAATTGCTATTTTAGAAGCAAGTGGTGTTTACCGTTTGGATAAAATCGATCTAAATAGAAATATCGAACTAAACTGATTAAATAAATATTATTTTTTTTGGTTTGGTTTTAAATTTTTAAAAACCGATAGTACTTGGGTTGGTTATGGTTTTGTTTAAAAATAACCGGAGAAATAACTGAACCGACAAATTACATACATATATATTTTATTATTGTACATACATAATATATTATTTTTATAAACAATTTTAAAGATCTTATATATGTTTTCATAAAAACTTATTTATAATTTACTTATGAAAGAAAAAATGCTCAAAGTTAGAACATTTATCTTATTGGTTTCATGTATAAGAGTGTCTATGACAATTATTTGTGGGATTGAAAATGTCAATGTCTCTTCCTTCTAGGCCAGAATAATGAATTTTGAAGTTTTATTCATAGTAAATTCAATTATCGAAAATTATGTAATTCAGTCATTCTAAATATTTTCGTTTTGAATGGATTGTTGTCACTTTTTCACATTTTGAATGAATTGTTTCTTTTATTTTTGTCTATGGTTAATAACCGAATGGCCGAACCTAAATCGATAACAACCAAACCAATAAATATATATTATATTTGGTTTGGTTTGGTTTTGATAATTTTAAAATTGATTATGTTGGTTTAATTTTGATTTTGACTAATAACCGATTCAAACCGACCCATGAACACCCCATCGTAGCTAATAATTAAGAAAAGGGAAAAGGGTTTAAGTTACCTTTCTATTTTTATTTATTAGTTAAGCAGATCCTTCATTATATTGTTTTATTTATATCCCTATCGTTACTAAATTTACCCCTAAATTGGATGGAATTCCTAAATCCATCAAGTTATCAATTTTTAATCCTTCATTTTATATATCTAGATATAATAGTATCCAATAAATTTTGAAAGTGAGGTTGTGGGGGTAAATCGGCATGAATTGGATCGGATTGAAAATGAATTGAGCTAAAAAGGAATTGCATTGTAATCCATCATTGTAAATATGAGTAAATAAATGAATTGGGTAAAATGATTCTTATTCTTTTTAATTCCCAAAATTAAAAAAAAAGCATTTAACTGAGTTAATTGATCATCTTAAACAATAAAAAATTACTTCAAGGATGTGTTTGGTATAAATAAAATATTTTTCAATTTTCTCGTATTTGGTTTGCTTAAATGATTCGGATGATAATTTCTAAATGAGCTTATTTTTCTCCAATTTTAAAAGAATGATTTTCCCACATAAAGTTAAAAAATAATTTCTTAAATTTTCTTCCAAACTCACCATCTAACCCCACCCAAGACAGTTAATCCCAACCTTGACACATGATTCGACAACCGAGCCAAGACCTGACTCTCAATCTCTACTTGGATCCGAGACCGATCCCAATCCCCAAATCGAAACCCAATGCAAATTCTTATTTGGGACTCATTTTTTTACCATAACTCGAAATTTGACTCTCAAATCAAGATGTGAGATCTTACTCAGGGCTCGACTCTAGACACCGAACCTAAGCCAAGACTCGACTCTTGATGTGAGACCAAAGTCCTGAACTCGAGAATAAATTCTTGACCAGGGACTTGGGACCCTACCTTTACATCAACTATCAACCCTCACTCGAGTCTTGAACCTCGATTTGAGACTTAACTCTTAATCCTAATTAAAATACTAAGACCCGACTCCCGACTGCCGATCTTGACCCAGGATCTGTCTATTGATCCAGACCCCACCTAGGACCCTAACCTAGAACCCAATATCAAACCACAAACTCTTCCTATGACCTAACAATAGATCCTGACTCCGAACCTAAATCCCGACCTATGACCTAACTCCCATCCTTGACCACAACTTCATACCCAAGACCTGATTCTCGACCCTGACACCATCTTTTGACTCTAATCCAGGTTTCGACCCCTCACCCGAGGGGTAGGTAGGGGTATGGTATGGTATGGTGGTTGGAGTAGATGGACGTAAGCACGTAGGGGTTAATAGATAATGCGAGAGGGGTGCATTGAGGGATGCGTTGGTTTGTTTTTATTGATCTGAAAAGTACTTTTTCTTAAATTTTTAAGGATTTTTTTTCTATTTACAAATGTGAGTTTGTTTATAGATACCCATATTTTATCCATATTTGTTCATAATTTTATGGGTTAATAATTTAATGAAGCTCATATTTATCCAACTAAAATATAAGTGATCCAATTCGTTTAAATATGGATTAATTAGATGGGCCAATTTACAAATATTGGCTAAAATTCCCACCTTCGATGGGCCGATTTATAAATATTGGCTAAAATTCCGACACCTCTAATTGTGAGAAAATTAGGTGTTAAAAAGTTTGTACTATGATTTACAAAAGCCTAGCCGTTTGTCACTCTTATAAATATAACGCTTCAAGAATCCCTCTCATTCAATCTCACAACTCGACCTATTGCGGCGGAGATGAAAGACATTCAAAAGACTACTCAACCTATTGCGGCGGAGACGAAAGATATTCAAAACACTGAAGAGGACATTGATGATGATGACAATGATGAAATTCCATTACAACATGAATCCTTTTCGTTGATTCATCAGATAAGTCAACAAGTTGTACGTTCTTTCTTTTCTTTTTTTAATGATGTACTGTTCATTTCTTATGTACTACTTCAATGGACTATCTCTTACAAATACTATATTTTATTTAAAAGATTCATATTTTAAAGATCATTCTTGTTTTAGTAGTTGTATCAGATTTAATTGAAAAACTAACTAAAAATATGTATTTTAAACTTAATTTTTTTCTTAGATCCATAAAAATTTCTTACTAATGATAAGTGATTAATTCAGCATCGAATAAATGAAATAAAATCTATTTTTTTCAATCTACAAACTAAAAATAATTTGTAATGAGCTAGTGGTTCAATTTATTTTATAGATTTAAGTATTCACATTTGGTAAGATTTACGTTATTTAGCCATTTCTATTTTGAAATTGAACAAAAGTAGTGTCAACTACATTTAATGAATGAGCTAAACAAAATTTTCAATTTAGCTAAGCCTATGTAAAACTGATAAATACATATTGAAGCAAGTTTAAAAATTCATGGGTGATTATTCAACTTTTATAATAGAAAATTATTTTTCTTTTTTATGTTACATTAAAATAAAAAAGAATCATATCGTCTGGTTATCAAAAGTATCCCTTTGATTGGATTTTATTAAAAATTCCACCTAAAAAATTTCTTGTAGCCTAATTAGAGTTTGTTTTTAGTACAATTAAGTTGATTAGTTAATTTACCAATAAGGGTTGTGGTGAAGTGGTAACTAGTAAGTACTCTTTTATCTTTAACCAAGAGGTCTCAGGTTCGAGTCCCAAACAAGTTATCAGAAATGGAATTTACTAATGGTTACTAAGATGACCAATTTGATCCATCTTATAGTAAGAGTGGATTTCATGAAGTCAGTGGATCTGGAATTCAAGGGATATGAAAGGGGTCAACTATAGGAATATTGATAATGATGATGATCCTTTGCGAGGAAATATTGAAGACATGTTGTCTTTATTTCCAGTGACAACGAAATATTGTGTAGTTGTTGTGACAAGGTGCTATCCATCTTTGAGTTCAAAAATCATGCTGGTTTTAAGCTCAATAAAAGATTCTTAAGTTTCTTGGCCCAATTTTCCTCTTGCTTGTAATTACTTTACATTCAATATTTCCAAGGATCATCATTATCAATATTGCCACGCCCCGAGCCTACATCCTGGGCGGGACTGGCACTCGAGAACCATTACTGGCGCCAAGTGAACCTTTAGCCTGAGTTACTTACTCAACGGAAGACTTTAAGCATTAAGAAAAGAACTCAAATGCAAGATAACTCAACTGTCTCAAACTAAACTCATAATGTTTTAGGAATAAACATTTAACTTAGCCAAAGTGGCAACTCAAATCTGAACATAAGGCAATAACAAAGTATAGACAAATGAACTAACTGACTGTCTATCTATGAAGCCTCTACTAACTGAGAAGGATGTCGGGACAAGACTCACGACATCTTAATGAGCTAAATACTGAAAAGCAATAAAAAGGGATCCTCAAGAAGCAGGGAGGCTCACCAACAAACTCTGGAGCTCAACTAGAATCAACGATGCGTTGGATGTTGATCCTGGTTACCTGTGTCTGCATCATAAAAAGATGCAGGCCAAATGACATCAGTACATTGAATGTATGAGTATGCGAGGGGATTCTAAAATAAGACATAAGCTTGAAAGGAATTGAAGAACTTACCTAACTCAACTCAACTCAACTTAACTGAACTCATTTCAATATAAAGCAATAACATAAATGCATTATAAAGAAAAGCTTTTAAAACATGGATATCAAATTTGTGTATTTAAAAATACAATAGTAACTCTGATGTGTATGCAAGGGCAGAATATACCTATGAAATGTATATAAAAATACAAAATAATACTACCGTGGGAGTTTCTCTAACCGACAACCACCACTATGAGCCTTAGTGATGATACATCGTCTTGCCCACGCTGCCAGAACTATCCTATACTTTGTTGTCATATAGAACGCCTTAACTAAGTGGATCCACTAGTCTATGCTAAAAAGCACTTAAGGAGTTATCTAAAAAGTATGATCCTTTCTACCCATGATGGCTACATGGTTTATGGGGGCTGTGAGTTATCTGAACTCTCTCCCATATCTGTGCTCAATACTAATCCTAAAATATACTAGCTCATATGTTTAAAAACATAACTTCTTTCTTTGGTTTGAGATAATTACTCAAAACTTAGCTTAAAAGATCTCTTGGAATCGATGTTCCCTTTCTTGCTCAAATGTGAAAACATTTACTCTTTAACTGAAAACTAGCTCAAAGGCTATTTTGGAAATCAAGGTTTCCTTTCTTCTTTAAATATGAAAACATTTTACTCTTTGGAAATGCATAGTCCCGATATACTCTTTTGAAGAAATGAACTTCAAACTTTACTCTTTACTCAACTCAAACTCAAGTCTTAAAACAAAGTTGAAACGTTTGTAAAAGACTATTGGAAGACTCCAAAAACTTCTCTTGACTTGACTCTTAACATTCCTTGAATTGAATTATGGATTCAAGTATTGTGATTTGTGAAAGGAAAGTTCTCATGATGTTTAGGAGTGATTTTAGATAGTTAAACATGAGAAAAAATCAAGAAATCACTGTCTGGAAGCAAGTCCGCGACGCGGAGATGTATTTAATTATTTGGTTGTGAAATAAATTTTGAGGCAGAACGGCCCGTGACCACTCCGTGACGTGGAGAAAATTTTATCAATCTTGAGGAACAGGTCCGCGTCGCGAATCTGGTACCCATATTTGCCCAACTTTTTCCTTCTTCGTTTTCTAGCCCCAATTCGCCTAGATTCAATTCTTTTTCTCCATATCTCTTTAGATTCAGGTACCCACAACATATACACAAGAATTTAACTCAAAGCAACTCTAATAATCGATCTTAAACTCTCAAGAACTCCTCAATCTCATCCCAAATTCAAGAACGAAAGCAATTCAAGAATACAACTCAAGAACATCAAATTCTCAATCTTTTTAGGACAAAATTACACTAAATAAAACATGTTTGGCGCGTGGGTGAACGAACCCAATGCTGTGTGAACACATATACCTCGTAGGGATTTACCCTTGGCGAAATCCACAAGCAATTCTCCATGAAGTCGACGATTCCTTGCTTCTTCTCCTCTTCTTTTTCTCTTCTCTAAAACCCTAACTCAATATTGTAAAAGCATAACTGAATCCTATCAGTTTAGACCCCAATTAATTACCAAAATACGAAATTAAGTCATGGGGAATGGAAAAGACGATAATGCCCTTCTAAAATCCAAATTAGACTTTCCTTAATTGAACAACCCAACTTCCAATAGGCATATCTCACTCATACGAACTTGGAATTGTGTAAACTTAGTGGCGTTGGAAAGATAATTCCAAGATATTTCTTACAGTATTTGGAAGCACACCTAACTCATCATGAGCTAGGAGTTATGGTCATTTGAAGTTGACCAAAAACCCAAACTTAACATAACAAATTTCCAGATTTTTCATTCTTTCCAAAAACAACTCTTTCTAATTCTAGCTCTTTCTAGTTCTTTCAAAAAGCGAGGTGTTACAAATATTCCCAGAGTTGACCCCCTTCATATCTCTTGAATGTCAGATCCACTGAATTCATGAAATCCACTCTTACTATAAGATGGATCAAACTTGTCATCTTGGTAACCATTAGTAAATTCCATTTCTGATAACTTATTTGGGACCTTCCGTTTCAAGACTGAACTTCCTGCATGAGGTATACAATTGGAAATTATTGTTAGAGATTTGGTGTCCATCAGAATACTGTTTCTATGGTCTGAATCAAACACCACAGGCTCCTTGTGATAAATGCACCCCTCTAATAACAAGATTGCATGAATTAGGGTGTTAAGGTATGAGATCAATATTAGCTACTTGAAAAGGATATGGTCATGCCGATGGGGGAATCAATGTTAGTTACTTGAAGAGGACATGGTCAGGCTGATAGAGGGAACTGCCCCCCGGGGGGGGGCCAGTTGAACAAGTTTGTCATCATCAAAAATAGAGAAATGTTATTTTTTTGCTAATGTGAAGTTTTGATGATTGAACAAACTTCGGGAATGATGAAAGAAGGGGACTAATGCCAGTTACATGAAGAGTCTTGTTGAAAGGGGGAACTGGTGAAAGGGAGAATAAGTTGAATAAGTTTGTCATCATCAAAAGGAGGAAAATGTTATCTTGGAGCTGATGATTAAATTTTGATGATTTAACAAACTTCAGGATGTAACAAGGGACCAGATCCAACAAAGGGTCTTTTGGTATTGGGATTGATGATATGGGGAATGAACGAGACCAATGGACGAAAGTTGAATTTGTTGGATAATAGTTTGTCATCATCAAAAAGGGGGAAATTGTTGTTTTAAGCTTATTTGAAGTTTTGATGATTTAACAAACTTCCAGATCTAACGAGGGACCTAGTCGAGGATAGACTGCGAACACAAAAAAGTCAAAAAATAGTTGTCACATCTGACATGGTTGGTGCACAGCTTGTCAGAGTACCTCTCAGCCAATGGCCTTGTCCGAAGGTCTTGTGTCCATTATAATATAGTCTCTTCTCCAAAGACACAACTTAAGATTTGGCAAACAAAGTTTTAAATTTTTGAAAATTGATAAGCTCACAAAGAAAAGGCCATCTTCAAGGAAGAACACTGCTCATACTCAACAAAGGACTTGATGGAGTTCTGAAGCGTCTTGGTTGTATTTTGAGGTTTGTGTCTTATGTGCTTATATTGTATTCATTCTTCTGCGAGCCTAACAAAAGAGGTAAAGATAAAGATCACAAAGAAACAATTGTCTGAGTTAATGGGAAAAGCAGACGTTCAAGGCCTATCCGTTCATCAACTAAAGCAGTTGATGAACGTTACAGAAGGCCTTGAGTTGTGTTTTCGCTCATGGAGGCTTGCCTTACAGAGTATACCTGAGGTCAATTAGGTGTCCTCTATTTTTTACGAGGGCTTGTTAGTATGTTTATATGTTGTTCAGACTCTTGTCAGGTGTGTGTCAGATCCTCCAAAAGTAAGAGTGGGTGTGTGTCTGATCCTCCAAAAATAGGAGTGGGTGTGTGTCTGATCTTCCAAAAATAGGATGATCCAATCGATAAGACTGTAACAACATTTTTTGAAAAGGTCAATCAAGTAGCAACATACATATATTATGTATATAGGAGTTAATATATTTCTATCAAGCAAATTGTCTTAAGGATTCTCTTTCAGCAATCTTAAAGACATACATAATACCTTGTACATACAGTTTAATTTTGAAGGAATAATTATTGATCCTCTCTAATCAGTTTAAAATTGATTGTCTTGTTTTTCTTTGTGATTTGTTTAAAAAAGAATTTCTCCTTTCTTTTTTTGGTAACTTTTTTGTTCTAACTTTTTCACATGGCATATATAAAACAATAAAATAAAAGGACATCTTCGTATATTATATCTCTTTTGTTTAAGATCATAAAATTCAGAAGTTTTATTTAGGTAAACGTTTTTGTGTTTTTGTGATCATGTCACAATTAGTCTATTAATTGATTAATCTTATTTCCATCTAAGACTGAAGAAGTAGACGACAAATTAAGATTCCAACTACTAAAAATAGAAAAGAGAGATTTCATATACTGATCAAATTATAATGCTAATCAATTAAGTTAATTAGTCAAGAATTAAAATTAAGAACAAGCCGTTTAAAAATTTATAAGAGTGTAAGTGATCCAATATTTACATGGTGATCGTGATATTTTTTATACCAAAAGATAACGTAGGATAAAAGTACTCTATTTCCAATAATTTAAAGGATAATTTTGATCCTTTTTTCCATAAGTATAATACTATAAAGGCGTCAAAATGTAAATGATTGAATCATAATTGATTGGTCAAATTTACTATCATCATAAGGCAGCAAAGAGCGAATTATATTCAATATACTCTTTCCGTTTCATTTTATTTTATTCTTATATTAAAAATTTAAAATGAATATTTTATTTATTTTTATTCGTTTATTTTAGTAATTTAAAAAAAATCATTATTAACTACGTACGAATTATTAGTTTCATCTCTAAACTATTGACAACCTTATAAACATCAATTTACTTGACTAACTGAACTTAAATACACCTCCTATTTCGCAACATGAGTAAAATACAACCCTAAAATCTTGCCAAGTTTAGGGGTGAATCCAACATTTCTCTCGATTTTTTATTAAGAGTTTCATGCTCCTACAAGAGTTTGAGACCACTTGTTATGCCATGTGACAGATCGGGGGTATATCCAAATTTAGTTAGTTAAGTAGATAAGTGTTTTTAAGGTTGTCAATAGTTCGCGGACGAAATTAATAATTTGCGCCAAATTTAAGGATATTTTCAATACTTTTCTCTTTTATTTTACTACTCTTAATATTAAATAATTATATAGAGTATGCCGTGCAATTTATGTTTCAAAATACGTAATGTTACTTTTTTCACTTTCAAGTGAGCCTTTTTTCTTAATAAGAGTATTTTACTAGATAAATTAGTTAACTAGTCAAAATCTCTAACATAATTATTAAAACATCTATACTTTAAAATAATTATTAAAAATGTCAAAATGTCAATAGTTTAGTAAATAAAGTGTATCCTTATTTCACAAATCGGGCCCACAGTTTTTTACTTAATTACGTGTGAAAGAAAAAAATATAAAAGACCCCATTATCCATTTTTCTCTCTTTAAATTTTTTACCGAAATTTTATCATTTCTCTTTCTTTCTCTCTCATGATTTCTTCCCTTATTCCATATGTCAAACCCCAAGCCTACACCCCGGACGTGACTGGCACTCGAGAACCATTGCTGGCCCAAAGCGAACCCTTGGTCTGGCTTACTTACTCAGCAGAACACTCTATACATATTTATAATGATCAAATCACTATACTCACTTGAATAATAAATACTGAGAATGCTTAAAAAGTCAAACATTCAACTTGGCCAAAATGGCAATTCAAGTCTTATCATATGAAATGAAAATGTAAAGACAACTAAACTACTAACTGTCTATGAAGCCATTAAAACAAAGAGGGATGTCGGGACAGGACCCCCGATCATCCTAACAACTGAAAACTAGTAAGCAAATGATAGAAAGGAGCCCTCCGAAAAGCAAGGAGGCTCACCAACTGACTCTGAATGTTGAACCTGATCAACGAGGCACTGGATGCTGATCCTGGTTACCTGCCTCTACATCATAAAATGATGCAGGCCAACTGCATCAGTACATTGAATGTACGAGTATGCGGGTTGGAATGCTAAACATAACATAGGCTTGAAAAAAATCTGAAAGAAACACTTACATTGGCTCTTCTCAACTCATGAATAACTTAACTCATAACAAAGCAATGAAACACATGCAATATATGAAAAGCTTTATAAAACAGTAAAAAGTAGCTTAGTTCGTTAAAGAAAATGCAATAACAAACTCAACTTTACTTATATAATAAAGTAATATAGTTTCTGTGGAGTTTCTCTAACCGACAACCACCACTATGAGCCTAAGTGGTGATACAACATCTTTCCCACACTGCCAGAACTGTCCTATACTTTGCCATCATATAGGATGCCTTAACTAAATGGATCCACTAGTCTATGCTAAAAGCATCTTAAGGAGTCATCTAAAAAGGTATGATCCTTTACTACCCATGATTGCTACATGGTTTATGGAGACTTGAATTAATATGAATTCACATCCGCATATCGGTGCTCAATACTACTGCCAAAATATACTTAGCTCATATGAATTAAAATCAAAACTTCTTTCTTTGGTCTGAGATAATTACTCAAAACTTTAGCTTAAAATCTCTCTTGGAAATCGGTGTTTTCCTTTCTTGTTCAAATGAGAAAACATTTTTAAATCTTGGGAATACTTAGTTCCCTTATAGCTTTTTGAGAAATGAACGCAACTCTTTACTCTTTGCTTAACTTGAAACTTAAGTTTTAAAATAAATTTAAAACGTTTTTGACAGACTTTTGAAAACTTTATAAACTTCTCTTGACTTGCTTCTTAACTTCTAGACTTGACTCTTAACTTTCCTTGAATTGAATTATGGATTCAAGGTTCACGATCTCATATTTATGGATGATTTCATGATGTTTAGATGTACCTAAGAGTGTTGGAATCTGTAACACCCCAGAAATTTTTTGAACTAAGACTCAAACCCTTATTTGAAGTGAGTGAGATTTTTGCAAGGAATTTAAAAATTCTTGAGTGTTAAGGTCACTAGACGTATCACCTTGAGTTCCAAAAAGAATCGAATTGGAAATAGCAAAATATGAAATTTTGCACATTAAGCTAATTATGAGTTTTGAGTTGACTTCAAACGACCATAACTCCTAGATCAGGATGATTTAGGGTGTGCTACTAGATACCATAGGAAAGTTCTTCGAATTATCTTTCCAACGCCACTGAATTTTCTCAATTCCATGCTCTGAGTAAAAAGTTATGATGGATTTACTAACGTCGCGCAAACCTGGCAGCAACTCCGCGACGCGGAGCCAACACGGACCTCACTACCTAATGAAATATCTTTCCGACTCCCAGCTCGTTTTAATTATTTCTTTAAGGGTATTTTAGTCCTAAAAACCCTTAAGAGGTGATCTAAATTGCCCTAAATGTGTAGAAAATCAGTTTTTCATAAATCAAACCCTCTCATCCACTCCAAAAATTCTACGCTCAAGGGATTCAAGAAACGCTAAGGCTAGGGTTCATCTTTGAAGATTTTCCTTCAAGTCCTTCAAGAAGATGGTTCTTTCAGGTATGTAAGCTTCCATAGTGTTGGATTTGTTCACCCACACGCCAATCATGTAAATTTCAGCGTTAAGTTCGTTCTGGAAAGTTGAAAATCTGATGTTATTGATATGTGTTCTTGAATTTGCTTTCATTCTTGAATTGGGCTGAGCTTTAGGAGTTCTTGAGATTATTGTTTCGATTAATAGAGTAGTTTTGAGTTATATTCTTGTGTACATGTAATGGTTATCTGAATCTAAAGAAAAGTTGAGCAAAATAATCAAATTTAGGCGATTTGGGGTTAGAAAACGAATAAGAGAAAAGTCGGGAAAATCTGGCACATGGCTCCGCGTTGCGGACCTACCTCCCCATTTCATAAAGTTGTCTTCGCATCGCGGAGAGGTCACGGATCTCTCTGCCTCAAAAGTTATTTCACGACCAATTATTTTAATGCGTCTCTGCGTTGCGGACTAGCTTCCAAGCAGTGAATTTTTTTATCTTTTCTCATGTTTAGCTTTCTAAAATCAATCCTAAACATCATGAGACCTTTCCTATCACAAATCACAACCTTGAATTCATAAATCACATTCAAGGTAGAGTTGAGAGTCAAGACTTGAGAGTTCTTTCAAACATTTTTCAGAAAATCCCTTTTCCTCTTTTTGAGGAATCTTCTACAAATTCTAATAACTTGTTTCAAGACTCGAGCAAGTGAGTATGAGAATGAGAATAATGTATTCATGAGTCTACCTTGTCATCATGAGATCTTTCTTATCATGAACTATAACTCTTGAATTCATAATTCACATTCAAGAGAGAGTTAAGAGTAGAGTTCAAGAAAGCCTTCGAGTTCAATTGTGAATCCTTTGAGATCAACTATCGATTTGAACTAAAATTTGAGGAAGTAAGTCAGAGAATAAGAAGAGTCGTATACATGAGTTCCATATAGTTATGTAGACCATCGAGTCGAGTTGTTTCATGCCCATAATTTCGCATGAACTTCATAAGTTGAGCATCTTTCAGAGAAGTGGTATCTTCAAGTTCTAAACCTTTAAGTGTTGAATTCATAATCCCTTTTGAGAAGCATCTTTGAGTACTTGAGTTGAATATTTCATGCCCATAATTCTGCATGAACTCTGAGTTGAGCATTCTTGAAATGAGTAGTATCACTGAATTTCTTGAGTTCCAAGTATTTGAGTTCTATCTATGGTTATTGAAAACCTCGCATTGAGTAGTTCATGTCCATGATTCGGCATTAACCATATTTTAAGAAGTCTTTTACAAATGTTTTAACTTTGTTTTAAGACTTAAGTTTTGAGTTCAGTAAAGAGTAAAGTTGAAGTTCATTTCTTCAAAAGTATATGGGGACTTTGTATTCCCAAAAGAGTTTAAAATGTTTTCACATTTAAATAAGAACAGAAAACTGAGCTTTTCAAAAGAGACTTTGAGCTAGTGTTTCAGTAAAGAGCCTTTGAGCTAGTTTTTCAGTAAAGAGCCTTTGGGCCAGTTTTCAATTAAAGAGTAATCGCTTTCTAAATGAAGCAAGAGAGGAAACTGAGATTTCCAAAATAGCTTTTGAACTAAGTTTTTGAGCACTAATCTCAAATCACAGAAAGAAGTATGTTTTTAAAACATAAAGAGCAAGTATATTTTTGGGAGTAATATTGAGCACCGATATGAGGGAGAGTTCAGATAACTCACAGCCCCCATAAACCATGTAGCCATCATGGGTAGAAAAGGGTCATACTTTTTATATGAATCTTTTTCGCATAGAGTAGTGGATCCACTTAGTAGTTCAGGTCCTATGCCCTTGGTAAGGTATAGGATGCTCTGGCAACGTGAGGGAAATCGATGTATCATCACAATAGCTCTTACGTGATGGTTGTCGATTAGAGAAACTCCCACAAAAGTTATTGTATTCTTATATACACAGTTATTTGTATTTTTACACATATTTCAGAGTTATGTTGTATCCTTGCATACACACAGAGTTGACATCATGTTTTTAAGCAGTTTGTTTCTTTATATTGCACTTGTTTTAAATTGCTTTATATTGAAATGAGTTCAGTCATATTGAGTTGAGTATCCAGAGTTGAGTACCTAGAGTCGAATATCATATCTTTGAGTTGAGTATCTTATCTCTGAGATGAGCATCTTATCCTCGAGTACTTCTGAGTTGAGTAAGTTTGAGTAGTTTTGAGTATCCTTGAGTATTCCTTGAGTTGAGTAAGTTTGAGAAGAGGTAAGTATGTTTCTTTTTTATCAACAAGCTTATGTTTATGTTTTAGAATTCCCCTTAAATGCTCGTACATTCCACGTACTTAGCCATTTGGCCGGCATCTTTTCATGATGCAGACACAGGTATTCGGGAATCATCAACAGGAGATTCGTTGATACATTCGGAAGTTTGAGTTAGCTATGGTGAGCCTCCTTGTTTCCGGAGGATTTCATTTACCTTTCAGTTATATCAATCGTTAGGATGTCGTGGGTCTTGTCCCGACTTCCATCTTTATCAGTTAGAGGCTTCATAGATAGTCAATATAGTTGAGAAGTCTGTATTATTCATTTATTTTATTAAATATTTTAAAGACTTAAGTTGCCTATTTTATGGCGAGTCGAATATATTATTTTTTATTCTAAGTTGTTCATTTGAATTAAAGATTTGAAAAGTTGAGTTTCTTGAATTTTATTCAGTTTTAAGCTTTTGCATGCTTAAGTTAGTCTTCCACTTGTAGTCAGCCAGGATGAGGGTTCGTTTGGGGGCCAACAATGGTTCTTGAGTGCGGGCCACGTCCAGGGTGTAGACTCGGGTCGTGACAAACTTGGTATCAGAGCATAGAGTTCAAGTGTCCTAGGGTGTCTATGAAGCAGTGTCAAGTAGGATCTTATTTATGGTTGTGAGGGCCCCACTTCTATAAATGAGGGACTACAGACATTTAAGAAAAGTTTCCCTTATTTCATACTCTTAATCGTGCAATCGAGCTATGTCGTAGAGACTTATTCTAACTCGTGCGTTTCTCAGAATCATTCGACTACCTATCATACTAGAGGTGGTTGAAAAGCAGAGTCAGTTCTTTGTCGATGAGTTGTTCTTAGCAAGAGTTTTGAGGAAGTCATGAGACTCCAGAGGGGCTTAAGAGAAGTCCAAGAGTAAGTTAAGTGTTCAGTTTCAGATAAATACACCCATATTCATTTGAATTGTGCGTTTGAGCTAAAAGTGAGTTGTACTCTTTTCCTTAAGCCTTGTTTCAGTTAAGATCCTTATAAGGAAGTATGTTTAGAGCTTGGGTAGTATTTTCACCCTGAATGGTAACATGAGTTCTGAGATCATGAGCAGTAGTAGTGAAATAGCCCAGAGTTAGAGGAAAGTATGTAGAGGTTTAGTAATCTAAGTAAGGGAGATGGTGTTGTTACAAGCTATGTTACTATAGTCAAGTACCTAGTAAGTTAGTAATGAGGAGTTTTCCCTTATGGGTAGACTAAGAAGTGATGACTTGTGAAGATTCCATCATAGGAGGTAGAGTGTGTTGTAGCTAGAAAAGAGTTGTGATGAAGTGTCATTGTGTAGGTAATGACTAGGTGTAAGTGTTGAATAGAAGAGCAGGAGTATTCATGAGGTGATAGATCTAAGCTAGGCTTATGATTTTGAGGGAGAGCCCATAATATTCAAAGTGTTATAGAACTAATTAGGCATTGATGTATAGTGAATGAGTGCATAGTACTCAACTTGTGAAGGGAAATGTGATAGTAAATTGTAAGTATGAATACTAAGAGGTGAGGGTTGGTTATTTGTCATAAGGTTCTAGTGGACGAGTGTTTCTGAAATTGTATCTAGTAGTTGTAAGTTAGTACAGTAAGTGATCAATCATATTAATATTCAGGTTTAGTCATAAACATTAAGCTTGAATTTGAGATGAGTGTCATGATCAAAGGAATGGCAACATGAGGGTGATGATGTTAGTCTTAAGATTTGATCTAGAAGACTTGAAGAAATCGAGGTGATTAGCTGCAATAGATATGAGTGGTACAAGTGAGAGACCCTAACGTTTAGATAAGGGAAATGAAGTGTGGCTAAGTCACAAGAGTAACAAGAGCATTAAGAGGTGTGTCGAGACGTTATGTTACCGGATGAGGTTCCAATTAAGTTATGATTTTCCATGTGTGCCTAGATAGCATAATTGAGTTGTCAATGTGGAATAGGTCCATAGCCTTCAAGTGTTAGCTTTTGACCTAAGGGGGAGATGATAAGATGAGAAATCAGGTCAAGTGTTGAGAATTTCTTAAGGAGCTGGTTAGTAGGAGTCCATGGAGTTGATAGGTACTAAGATTGAATGTGGTGGTAAAGAGTAATAGTTTAAGATGAGATTCCCTATAGAGAAGTATAGAATCCGAACTTAAGGATTTGGGTTAAGCTTGAATATAGTAAGAGCAGACCATTAGACTCAGACCTTAGTAAGAGTAACCCATTCCATACCCAGCTCCAATCGTCATTCGAGGACGAATGATCCCAAGGGGGAGATATTGTAACACCCTAGAAAATTTTTGAACTATGACTCGAACCCTTATTTGTAGTGAGTGACATTTTTGCAAGGAATTTAAAATTTCTTGAGTGTTAAGGTCACTAGACGTAGCACCTTGGGTTCCAAAAGGAATCAAATTGGAAATAGCAAAATCTGAAATTTTGCAAGTTAAGCTAAGTATGAGTTTTGGGTCAACTTCAAATGACCATAACTCTTAGATAAAGATGATTTAGCTGTGCTACTAGATACCTTAGGAAAGGTATTCGAATTATCTTTCCAACGCCACCTAATTTGCTCAATTCCGAGCTCTGAGTAAAAAGTTATGACGGATTTACTAACGTCGCACAAACCTGGCAGCAGCTCCGCGACGCGGAGCCAACACGGACCTCACTGCCTGGTGAAAGATCTTTCCGACTCCCAGCTCGTTTTAATTATATCTTCAAGGGTATTTTAGTCCTAAAAAACCTTAAGAGGTGATCTAAATTGCACTAAACGTGTAGAAAACTAGTTTTTCATAAATCAAACCCACTCATCCACTCCAAAAATTCTATGCTCAAGGGATTCAAGAAACGCTAAGGCTAGGGTTCATCTTTGAAGATTTTCCTTCAAGTCCTTCAAGAAGATGGTTCTATCAGGTATGTAAGCTTCCATAGTGTTGGGTTTGTTCACCCACACGCCAATCATGTAAATTTCAGCGTTAAGTTCATTCGGGAAAAGTTAAAAATCTAATATTATTGATATGTGTTCTTGAATTTGCTTTCATTCTTGAATTGGGCTGAGATTTAGGAGTTCTTGAGATTATTTTTTCGATTTATAGAGTAGTTTTGAGTTATATTCTTGTGTACATGTGATGGTTATCTGAAGGCGTTTTGGGGTTAGAAAACAAAGAAGAGAAAAGTCGGACAAATCTGGCACTTGGCTCTGCGTCGCGGACCTGCCTCCCCATTTCATAAAGTTGTCTTCGCGTCCTAGAGAGGTCACGGATCTCTCTGCCTCAAAAGTTATTTCGAGACCAATTATTTTAATCCGTCTCCGCGTCGCGGACTAGCTTCCAAGCAGTGATTTTTTTTATCTTTTCTCATGTTTAGCTATCTAAAATCAATCCTAAACATCATGAGACCTTTCCTATCACAAATCATAACCTTGAATTCATAAATCACATTCAAGGTAGAGTTGAGAGTCAAGTCTTGAGCGTCTTTCAAACATTTTTTAGAAAATCCCTTTTTGTCTTTTTGAGGCATTTTCTACAAATTCTAATAACTAGTTTCAAGACTCGAGCAAGTGAGTATGAGAGTGAGAATAATGTATTCATGAGTCTACCTTGTCATCATGAGTTCTTTCTTATATTGAACTATAACTCTTGAATTCATAATTCACATTCAAGAGAGAGTTAAGAGTAGAGTTCAAGAAAGCCTTCGAGTTCAATTGTGAATCCTTTGAGATCAACTATCGATTTGAACTAAGTTTTGAGGAAGTAAGTCAGAGAATAAGAAGAGTCGTATACATGAGTTCCATATAGTTATGTAGAACATCGAATCGAGTTGTTTCATGCCCATAATTTCGCATGAACTTCGTAAGTTGAGCATATTTCAGAGAAGTGGTATCTTCAAGTTCTAAGCCTTTAAGTGTTGAGTTCCTAATCCCTTTTGAGAAGCATCTTTGAGTACTTGAGTTGAATATTTCATGCCCATAATTCCGCATGAACTCTGAGTTGAGCATTCTTGAAATGAGTAGTATCATTGAAGTTCTTGAGTTCCAAGTATTTGAGTTCTATCTATGGTTATTGAAAACCTTGCATTGAGTCGTTCATGTCCACAATTCGGCATGAAACATATTTTAAAAGTATTTTACAAACGTTTTAACTTTGTTTTAAGACTTAAGTTATGAGTTCAGTAAAGAGAAAGTTGAAGTTCATTTCTTCAAAAGTATATGGGGACTATGTATTCCCAAAAGATTTTAAAATGTTTTCACATTTAAATAAGAACGGAAAACTGAGCTTTTCAAAAGAGCCTTTGAGCTAGTGTTTCAGTAAAGAGCCTTTGAGCTAGTTTTTCAGTAAAGAGCCTATGGGCTAGTTTTCAGTTAAAGAGTAATCACTTTCTAAATGAAGCAAGAGAGGAAACTGAGATTTCCAAGATAGCTTTTGAGCTAAGTTTTTGCGCACTAATCGCAAATCACAAAAATAAGTATGTTTTTAAAACATAAAGAGCTAGTATATTTTTGGGAGTAGTGTTGGGCACCGATATGGGGGATAGTTCAGATAACTCACAGCCCCCATAAACCATGTAGCCATCATGGGTAGAAAAGGGTCATACTTTTTAAATGAATCTTTTTCGCATAGACTAGTGGATCCACTTAGTAGTTCAGGTCATATGCCCTTGGCAAGGTATAGGATGCTCTGGCAGCGTAAGGGAAATCACTGTATCATCACAATAGCTCTTACGTGATGGTTGTCGGATAGAGGAATTCCCACAAAAGTTATTGTATTCTTATATACACAGTTATTTGTATTTTTACATACATTTCAAAGTTATGTTGTATCCTTGCATACACAGAGAATTGACAGCATGTTTTTAAGCAGTTTGTTTCTTTATATTGCACTTGTTTTAAATTGCTTTATATTGAAATGAGTTCAGTCATATTGAGTTGAGTATCCAGAGTTGAGTACCCAGAGCCGAATATCATATCTTTGAGTTGAGTATCTTATCTCTGAGTTGAGTATCTTATCCTTGAGTACTTCTGACTTGAGTAAGTTTGAGTAGTTTTGAGTATTCCTTGAGTTTAGTAAATTTGAGAAGAGGTAAGTATGTTTCCTTTTTATCAAGTATCAAGAACATGTTTATGTTTTAGAATTCCCCTTACATGCTCGTACATTCCACGTACTGAGCCATTTGGCCTGCATCTTTTCATGATGCAGACAAAGGTATTCGGGGATCATCAACAGCAGATTCGTTGATACATCCGGGAGTTCGAGTTAGCTATGGTGAGCCTCCTTGTTTCTGGAGGATTTCATTTACCTTTTAGTTATATTAGTAGTTAGGATGTCGTGGGTCTTGTCCCGACTTCCATCCTTATCAGTTAGAGGCTTCGTAGATAGTCAGTATAGTTGAGAAGTCGGTATTATTCATTTATTTTATTAAATATTTTAAAGACTTAAGTTGCTTATTTTATGGCGAGTCGAATATATTATTTTTTATTCTAAGTTGTTCATTTGAGTTAAAGTTTTGAAAGGTTGAGTTTGCTAAATTTTATGCAGGTTTAAGATTTTAATTTGCATGCTTAAGTTAGTCTTCCACTTGTAGTCAGCCAGGATGAGGGTTCGCTTGGGGACCTGCAATGGTTCTTGAGTTTCGGCCACGTCCAGGGTGTAGACTCGGGTCGTGACAGAATCAACTAAGAAACATAGGTACATTGCTAAGGAACAATTAAGAAAAGGTGGGGAATAAATGGCGAGAACTGGCGTCCTTGACGCTATGAGAGGAGCGGGGCGCCAATCCTCAACATTCAGAGACTGGTCTGGGGAGTGTTGGCTGGCGCGGCGCCCCAAGGGTGAAAATTCAAAGACCCTTTTGGGGTGTGCTGGCTGGTGCGAAGCCCCACCCATATCCCCAGGTGTTTGACGACTTTTCTTCTCCATTTTTCATCTCTAAACCCTCTAAACTTCAATGGTTCCTTCCCCCAAACACTTAGAATCATTTATACCCTCAATATATGATAGATTCAAAGAAATTACACCCGGAAACATGAATCAAATCGCAAGAAACTTCAACAACACAACCCACAAGAAATTCAAACGAAACTTTCAACAATGTTCATCAACAACTCAATTTCTAAACTTTCAAAGACTTAAATTCGTTGAATAGAATCATGGTTGGTGCATGGGTGAACTAACCCAACGCTATGTGATCTCACATACCTCGTAGGGATCACCCCTTGACGAAATCCACAAATTAAACTCGACGATCTTGACGAATCTTGATTTCTCTTCTCCCTTCTCCTCTTTTCTCTTTTCTCCAAGCCCTAGCGCGAAACTTCAACTTTTTCTAAACTGACTAAAATCTGATTTTACTCCAATTAACTCCTAAAAATTAATTAGAATAATTAGGTAAGGAAAAGACTAAATTACCCTTCAAAATCCGGATTAGACTTTCCTTATTCAAACAACCTAACTCACTCATACAAACTCAGAATTGCATAAAACTTAGTGGTGTTGGAAAGGTTATTCCAAGAGCTTTCTAACCATATCTGTAAATACACCTAACTCATCCTGAGCTAGGAGTTATGGCCGTTTGAAGTTGACCAAAAACTCAACTAACATACTTCACAATTTTCCAGATTTTTATATACTTTCCAAAAATGATTGTTTCCCCAGCTTTTAACTCTTTCCTAGTTATTTCAATTTGCGAGATGTTACACCATATCCTCAAGTAACTTAAATCTTGCCTTTTTAAAATCAAATTCCTCCATTTTTCTAAGAAATCTCATAAATCATTCAAAAGATTTTTAACCTTTGTTGAAGTGATTCAACTGAATTGCCATTGTTTCTATTAAGGAAGAAAATTTTGAAATAATCGATTGGGATTTGGAGTGAATTTGTCTAATTTTGTTGAACTTTGAGATTGTCGGTGAAATATAAAAACCAACAGGTACTCATTAACTGTTGATTCTTTAATTTGTTTGGAAGTGAAAATGGCTATTGAAAAAGTTACTCAAAAATGGATATGGATCGTATTTTGTATGTTGGATCTTCCTCTAAATATCTTCATAAGTTACTATCCGAATATTGGATTTAAAGGTCAGACGGTCAATGAGGTATCCAATTTGGGAGTTTTGGGTCAATATCTCATTCGAGACATTTTGTCGAATGACATCAACAATTTTAGTTATCTCTTCAATGAATTGAAGTATTTTTGCATCTTTCTCACACATCTAGAATAACCAAAAGGAAATGAAAGTACATAATCACCGGTCATATTCAAAGCAAAAAAATACATTTTTTTTATTTTGTAATCTGCTTGGGATACAAATAGTGAAGTATTGAATTGTTTTGATTTTGTTGTATGTTGGATGCTTGGAATACAAAATAATTTGAAATCCATGTTCTATAAATTAGACATTGAATATAATATATTTTTGAAATACATAACAAATAAGAAATACATTTTATTGTCATGAAATACAAATTTTTTTTGAAATACAAATTTTGATTATAAATTTGTATGTTTTGATGACTGTGATACAAGTATTGTTGGAATTTTAAGAAAGAATATACGTTTTTGAAAAATATACAAACCAATGTTGTATCCGTTCTTAATGAACATGAATTTACATAAGTATATGGATACAAATATGCTTCTTAAATAGCTACAAATCCATTTGATATACCTATTAGAATGAATACAAACTAATAAAGAAATTCAAATGTAATTATATAAACTCAAACATGAAAACCATAATGAATACAAATTCACATATCATACATATTGGAATAATACAATTAATTACTTTTGAAATTGTAAATGATGAGAGTTTTAAGTGATATGTTTTTTTTTTAAATATTCTCTCCCATGATTTTCTCCTTTTTGTTATTAAATAATTGTATTCTTTCAAGTCAAACATAAATAAATAAATCAGAAGAATAACAAACTAAAATATTGGCATTTTGAATAAATATTGAAAATGTTGATAAGAGGTCCCATTAAATGCTAAAATATTGACATTTTAAAAAAGAAATCCCTATTTTAATACCACTTGCCAACTAACCCACGTTTCAATAAGGATTGAGCGAGCGTGCGTTGACTCAATATATCAATTTTCATTGAATTTGATAATTTTATTTTAATTAAGAAATTTATTAGATATAAATTAAATTCTTAGTTATTAATACCTAGAATTGTTATTTTAGAAGGAAGGGGTGTTTACCGTTTGGATAAAAACCGATCTAAATAGAAATATCGAACTAAACTGATTAAATAAATCAATTTTATTTTATTTTGGTTTGGTTTTAAATTTTTAAAAACCGATAGTATTTGGGTTGGTTATGGTTTTGTTTAAAAATAACCGAAGAAATAACTGAACCGACAAATTACATACATATATATTTTATTATTGTACATACATAATATATTATTTTTATAAACAATTTTAAAGATCTTATATATCTTTTTATAAAAACTTATTTATAATTTACTTATGAAAGCAAAAATGCTCAAAGTGAGAACATTTATCTTATTGGTTTCATGTATAAGAGTGTCTATGACAATTATTTGTGGGATTGAAAATGTCATTGTCTCTTCCTTCTAGGCTAGAATAATGAATTTTGAAGTTTTATTCATAGTAAATTCAATTATCGAAAGTTATGTAATATCAGTCATTCTAAATATTTTAGTTTTGAATGGATTGTTGTCACTTTTTTCACATTTTGAATGAATTGTTTCTTTTATTTTTCTCTATGGTTAATAACCGAATAACCGAACCTAAATCGATAACAACCAAACCGATAAATATATATTATATTTGGTTTGGTTTGGTTTTGATAATTTTAAAATCGATTACGCTGGTTTGATTTTGATTTTGACCAATAACTAATTCAAACCGACCCGTGAACACCCAATCGTAGCTAATAATTAAGAAATGGGAAAAGGGTCTAAGTTACCTTTCTATTTTTATTTATTAGTTAACCTGATCCTTTATTATATTATTTTATTTATATCCCTATCGTTACTAAATTTACTCCTAAATTGGATAGAATTCCTAAATCCATCAAGTTATCAATTTTTAACCCTTCATTTTATATATCTAGAAATAATAGTATCCAGTAAATTTTGAAAGTGAGATTGTGGGGTAAAATGGGCAAGAATTGGATCGGAATGAAAATGAATTGAGCTAAAAAGGAATTGCATTGTAATCCATCATTGTAAATATGAGTAAATAAATGAATTGGGTAAAATGATTATTATTCACTTTAATTCCTAAAAAAAAAAAAAAAAAAGAAGCATTTAACTGAGTTAATTGATCATCTTAAACAATAAAAAATTACGTCAAGGATGTGTTTGGTATAAATATTTTTTTTTTCAATTTTCTCGTATTTGGTTTGCTTAAATGATTCGGATGATAATTTCTAAATGACCTTATTTTTCTCCAATTTTAAAAGAATGATTTTCCCACATAAAGTTAAAAAATACTTTCTTAAATTTTCTTTCAAACTCACCATCTAACCCGACCCAAGACTCTTAATCCCAACCTTGACACATGATTCGACAACCGAACCAAGACTTGACTCTCAATCTTTACTTGGATCCGAGACCGATCCCAATCCCCGAATCAAAACCCACATGCAAATTCTTATTTGGGACTCGATTTTTTACCGTAACTCAAAATTTGACTCTCAAATCGAGACATGAGATTTGACTCTCAAATCGAGACATAAGATTTGACTCTCAAATTGAGACATGAGATTTGACTCAGGACTCGACTCTAGACACCGAACCTAAGCCAAGACTCGACTCTTAATGTGAGACCAAAGTCCTGACCTCGAGAATAAATTCTTGACCAGGGACTTGGGACCCTACCTTTACATCAACTATCAACCCTCACTCGCGTCTTCAACCTCAATTTGAGACTTGACTCTTAATCCTAATTAAGATACTAAGACCTGACTCCCGACTGCCGATCTTGACCCAGTATCCATCTATTGATCCATACCCCACCTAGGACCCTAACTCAGAACCCAATATCAAACCACAAATCCACCCCATGACCTAACAATAGATCCTAACCCCGACACTGAATCCCGACCTATGACCTAACTCCCATCCTTGACCACAACTTCATACCCAAGACCTGATTCTCGACCCTGACACCATCTTTTGACTCTAATCCATGTTTCGATCCCTCACTCGAGGGGTAGGTAGGGGTATGGTATGGTATGGTGGTTGGAGTAGATGGAGGTAAGCACCTAGGGGTGAATAGATAATGCGAGAGGGCGGCATTGAGGGATGCGTTGGTTTGTTTTTATTGATCTGAAAAGTACTTTTTCTTAAATTTTTAAGGATTTTTTTTTCTATTTACAAATGTGAGTTTGTTTATAGATACCCATATTTTATCCATATTTGTTCATAATTTTATGGGTTAATAATATAATGAAGCTCAGATTTATCCAACCAAAATATAAGTGATCCAATTCGTTTAAATATGGATTAATTAGATGGGCCGATTTACAAATATTAGCTAAAATTCCCACCTTCGATGGGCCGATTTATAAATATTGGCTAAAATTCCTACACCTCTAATTGTGAGAAAATTAGGTTTTAAAAAGTTTGTACTAAGTTTTACAAAATCCTAACCGTTTGTCGCTCTTATAAATGTAACGCTTCAACAATCCCTCTCATTCAATCTCACAGCTCGACCTATTGCGGCGGAGATGAAAGACATTCAAAACACTACTCAACCTATTGCGGCGGAGACTAAAGACATTGAAAACACTTGAAGAGGACATTGATGACGATGACAATGATGAAATTCAATTACAACATGAATCCTTTTCGTCTATTCATCAGAATTAAGTCAACAAGTTGTAAGTTCTTTCTTTTCTTTTTTTAATGATGTACTTACTGTTCATTTCTTATGTACTACTTCAATGGACTATCTCTTACAAATACTCTATTTTATTTAAAAGATTCACGTTTTAAAGATCATTCTTGTTTTAGTTGTTGTATCAGATTTAATAGGAAAACTAACTAATAATATGTCTTGTAAACTTAATTTTTTTCTTAGATCCAAAAAAATTTCTTACTAAGAATAAGTGATTAATTCAACATCGAATAAATGAAATAAAATCTATTTTTTTCAATCTACAAACTAAAAATAATTTGTAATGAGCTAGTGGTTCAATTTATTTTACAGATTTAAGTATTCACATTTGGTAAGATATACGTTATTTAACTATTTCTATTTTGAAATATAACAAAAGTAGTGTCAACTACATTTAATGAATGAGCTAAAGAAAATTTTCAATTTAGCTCAGCCTATGTAAAACTGATAAATATATATAGAAGCAAGTTTAAAAATTCATGGGTGATTATTCAACTTTTATAATAGAAAATTATTTTTATTTTTTATGTTACATTAAAATAAAAAAGAATCATATCGTCTGGTTATCAAAAGTATCACTTTGATTGGATTTTATTAAAAATTCCACCTAAAAATTATCTTGTAGCCTAATTAGAGTTTGATTTTAGTACAATTAAGTTGATAAGTTAATTTACCAATAAGGGCTGTGGTGAAGTGGTAATAGGTAAGTACTCTTTCATCTTTAGTCAAGAGGTTTCAGGTTCGAGTCTCAAACAAGTTATCAAAAATGGAATTTACTAATGGTTACTAAGATGACCAGTTTTATCCATCTTATAGTAAGAGTGGATTTCATGAAGTCAGTGAATCTGGCATTCAAGAGATATGAAAGGGGTCAACTCTGGAATATTGATGATGATGATGTTCCTTTGCGAGGAAATATTAAATGTAAAGTAATTACAAGCAAGCCCAAAACTGGGCCAAAGAAACGTAAGCCATGCTGGATATTGTGCAATTGCTGTGACAAGGTTCTATCCATCTTTGAGTTCAAAAATGATGCTGGTTTTAAGCTCAATAATATATCGTCCATGTTTGAATCTTTTATTGAGCTTAAAACCAGCATGATTTTTTAACTCAGAGATGGATAGCACCTTGTCACAGAAATTACACAATATTCCATTATCACTGGTAATAAAGACGACATGTCTTACGTTTCTTTGGCCCAATTTTGCGCTTGCTTGTAATTACTTTACATTCAATATTTCCTCACAAAGGATCATCATCATCAATATTCCTAGAGTTAAACCCCTTCATATCTCTTGAATGCCAGATCCACTGACTTCAGGAAATCCACTCTTACTATAAGATGGATCAAACTGGCCATCTTGGTAACCATTAGTAAATTCCATTTCTGATTACTTATTTGGGACCTTCCTTTTCAAGACTGAACTTCTGCATGAGGTATACCATTGGAAATTATTGTTAGAGATTTGGTGTCCATCATATTACTGTTTCTATGGTCTGAATCAAACACCACATGCTCCCATGTGATATATGCACCCCTCTAATAACAACATTACATGAATTAGACTATGGTTAAACTGAGAGTTAGTTGTTTGGATGGTCACTCAACTTACTATAAATGATAATCATAGTCCCTCAAAGATTATCATTTACCATAAGTTGAGTGACCATCCAAACAACTAACACTCACTTTAATCATAGTTTGAATCATGTAATTTGTTACGATAGGGCTACATATATTACACTATATCTCCTACCTTTTTTCTTCTTATTATTATCAAAATATATGTGGTTTTTATTATTTATTTGAGAATGATTTAAATTTAGACCAATCAGATTAGGCAATAAAAATATTTAATAATCTCACTTTAGAGGAATGGTTAAAAATAAGAGCAAATATGAGCCAAAGAAATAATATGTGGATATTTTTTAGCCAAAGCCCAAAAGGTTGATGCCAAAGATATTTTAGGACGGAAAGATGGATGCAGGAGTAGTTTATACCAATTCAAATAGTTGAGGGGCCTTTTAGGCCCCTTCTCCATTGTTCTACTGCCTCATATTTCATCTTTACTCTCTCAATCCTCTTCTATTCCTTTTTCTCTTTTGTGGATCTTGCATTTCACCTTTTCTTGCTCTATGGTCTGGGATTTACTGTCTAATCACTCAGTCACTTCGTTGGAAATGAGTTTATCGTCCTACGTCTAGAGACATGCTATTACAAAGGTAAGCGACATCTTTATCTAAAAGCTTAAGTTATTAGAGAGTTGTAGATAGTGAAGTTTTATTGATAAATTCATATTAAATTTGAATTAAATCTTAAATTCATGATACATTGATCAAATCAAATTACTGATTAATTAAGTCAGATTAATATTTAATAAATCAAAATTGTATGACTTAAACAAAGTTAAAATTATATTTAGGCGAGTCCATTAAGTTGACAAGACAAGCCCAATTCATGTTCTTCAAGCCCAATGCCGTCTAAAATTAGTTGAAGCAATATACCTCTAAAACTCTAGCTCAAGCCTATATAAAGAGATTTTCATAAGGAGATCTCTTTATATAGGTGTGAGCTAGGGTTTTAGGAGTATTTTGATCCAAGTAATATTTGAGGACGACCTTGGGTTTGAAGAACATGAGTTGGCTCATATTGTCAACCAAATGGACTGTCCAAATGTAATTTGAACTTTGTTTAAGTCATATAATTTTGACTTAAATATTAATTTGACTAAATTAACCAGTAATTTAACTTGGTCAAGGTATCATAAATTTAAGATTTAATTCAAATTTAATACTCCCTCTGTTTCACAAATAGTGGCCTAGTTTGACTTGGCACGGAGTTTAAGAAAATAAAGAAGACTTTTGAATCTTGTGGCCCTAAATTAAAGTTATGTCAAATGTACAAAATTGCCCTTTAATCTTGTGGTTTTAAACATGTCACGTGAAAAGTTGAAAGTAAAATGTTACCAAAAAAGGAAAGGAATCATTCTTTTTTAAACAGATTAAAAAAGAAAGGAGGACATTCTTTTTTAAACGGAGGGAGTATGAATTTATCCATAAAACTTCATTGTCTATGAGAGTGTACAGTTTACTTGTTTAATTACTGTCCATGAAATTGGTATGAGAAAGAGTTGCCAAGATTGGATATATATATATATATATATATATGTACAACTGATCCTACAATAGAGCCGCCAATATCCCTTGCTGCCTATTTTACGTCTCTGTTTGTGTCAGATCAATCTGAAGCATTTTAAAAAAAATAAAGGTACTAGCTCCTTCCGTTTCATGTGACACTTTTTATATTTAAAGCTCACGTTCTTATGGTACATTTTAAAAGTATTTCTTTCTTTTAATAAAAAACTTTGTCCTTAATCAAACACCACCATACAAAATGCTATGGAGGGGGTAATTTCGATCTTCTCTTCAGCTAGAATGAAGTTTGAGTGTAGTATTTCAGGTGCTTTGATGATCCTCACAAATGCTGGGACCCGATCCTAGGCAAAGTTGCCCTCGTCCAAGTTCAATATGGTGAACATATGTAAAGATGTTCTGTCAACTGGTTGGTGAGAAGGGTAGTGTACTTTTTCAATAGGAATGGACAAGGTTGTTTGTTCGGCGGATAATAATTCTTGTTGGTGATTGATATATTCAACAAAACAAACAACCAAAGATTCATTCATAAAAAGGTGATTTTTGTCTTTCAAGAACTCAAGCTTTAAGAACTCACACGACAAGGGACCTGATAGAGCTATCAAAAGCAATCCTGGAGTGTTGATGTTTTAATTGCTTGCATTGTGCTAAAATTGTAAGATTCGTTTCTCATCTATAAACAAATGTATCAAACTTTTTCTTGTTGCAGAGTGTAGGAACATAGTTAGAGTTAATTGTGTGTCTTACCAGTTGAAGTCTATACCAATTAGAGTTAGTTGATATAGTGGCAATGGATGCATTGCTTTGGCTCAGTTAAGTACGTACTAGAGTTATTACTTGTGGTGAGATTAAGAGTTTAATCTCATGTGGTGTATTTGAAGTATGTATTCACTTTTGCTTGTGATTAGTGAAAACAGTTGAAAATCCTGTGTGACAGGTCGTGGCTTTACTCCCTTGAGCAAGGAGGTTTCCACGTAAAACTCCTTGTCTTCACTATTGTTTACATAAGTTCTTTACTGCATTCCTTTTGTACTCTCGGCCTGGTACTATAGTATAAATTGAAGCGTGCACATCTCAATACTGAGAATAAAATAGTCTAAAGCTAGCTCATGAGAAGATGATTGACTATAATACCATTTAAATTGTACATAGGCGTAACTCAACCTCAAAAGCTAGCTGAGGAGCAGAGGATTGTGCAAGTCCAAATAAGAAAACCACTAGTTCATTCCTCAACCAACCAATGTGGAACTCTAACTCACTCTAATAGTGATAATTCAACATCTGAAAAGTTGAGAACTTAGTGCCCTTTCTATAAGAAGTATTAATCCAGTTATTTCAATTAATAAGTTGTCCAAATTACTGTAGGAGTGAACCAACTTGTGCCTTTTATGCTTCTGGTTTTGTATGTAATTAATAAGCACTATTGATTCTCTCAGAATTCTGTTCTAGTTATTACTTATCATTAAACTGTTCTAAATTTCATGTATAAATCTTAATGCTGGCTGCTGCACAGATTATATGACGACATGTCAAACAAAATTGAAGTTGCATGCAGGGTTAGAGCTATTCCAGAATCAGAAATGCTACTTTGTCTCCATCCCACTTTTTGTAAATGCATGACTCATTTTCACATTGATCAAAACCAAAAGTCTTAATCGAATTGTCAAAACTAGTATATTATGCCCTAGATGTTTGTTTCAATCCATAAATGAATTTTTTAAGTTTACAGAATATGTGTTCATTGCCACTTTTCATGAAACCCTCTAGTTGTGTCACATAGATGCACTCGTCAAGACTCCCATCAAGAGAAGTCGTCTTATCATCCATTTGTCAAATTTCATAATATAATGAGCAGCAATGGATAAGAGAATCCTTATGATTTTAAATATGGCTACCGGCGAAAAGGTCTCGTCATAATCAATCCCTTCTTTTTGAGTGAACCCTTTCACCACAAGCCTAGCCTTAAAAGTTTGCACTTTACCATCCACTCTTCTCTTTTTCTTATAGATCCATTTATAGCCAATTGATTTGACTTTCGTAGGTGGTTCTACAAGATTCCAAACTTGATTTGAGTACATAGAATCTATTTCAAATTTCATAGCAATAATCCACAGTTGAGTACATTGCTCTTTTATCAATGTAGATAATAGTTATATAAGGTATTCAATCTAATTTTTTTCCCAATATTATTGTGAAGTTCTAGATATAATAGTATCCAGTAAATTTTGAAAGTGAGGTTGTGGGGGCAAATGGGCATGAATTGGATCAGATTTAAAATGAATTGAGCTAAAGGAATTGCATTGTAATTTGTAAACATTGGTAAAGAAATGAATTGAGTAAAATGATTCTCACTCACTTTAATCTCCTAAAATAAAAAAATAAATACAAATTAAACATTTAGCTTAGTTAATTGATCAGCTTAAACAATAAAAAATTATTTCAAGGATGTATTTTGTATAAATAAACTATTTTCCATGCCAATTTTCTCCTATTTGGTTTGCTTAAATGTTTTGGATGATAATTTCTAAATGGACTTATTTTTATCCAATTTTAAAATAATGACTTTCCCATATAAAGTAAAAAAATATTTTCTTAAATTTTCTTTCAAACTCACCATCTAACTTGACCCAAGACTCTTAATCCAAACCTTGACCCATGATTCGACAAACGGGACAAGACCCGCTCTCAATTCCTAGTTGGATCCGAGACCGACTCCGACTAATCCCTGAATCGAAACCCAATGCAAATTCTTATTTGAGACTCAATTCTTGACCCTAACTCAAAATTTGACTCTCAAATATCAAATCGAGACATGAGATTCGACTTAGGACTCGAGTGTAGATACCGAACCTGAGCCAAGACTCGACTCTTGATGTGATACCAAACTTCTAACCCGAGAATAAATTCTCATCCAGGGACTTGGGATCTTCCTTGAACTCAAACCTCACTCGAGTCCTGATTCTCAATTTCAAACTCGATCCAAGATGTAGCACCCAAAAAATTTCTAAGTTAAGACCCGAACTATTCTTCATTTACATGTAACGTCATATGGGGTGATTCTTAAATTACCCACATGTGTAAAGGGAAGTTATTTAGTGTGAAAATGATTTTGAATATCAATTAAAGTCACTAGAAACTCATAGCACAGAGTAGAGTTGAAAGTTTTCATACAAATTAAGTTTTGATGTAAGATTCTCTATGGTTCAACTTCAAATAAACATATCTCTTAGAATATAATGAGTTTTGTGGCCCATAACCTATCAAATAAAAGGTATTTGAATCTTCTTTCCAACACCGTCACCAATTTCGCAACCATCCGAGTTTTGAGTAAAAAGTTATGACTATTTTAGTAACCTGATACAATGCAGTGACGAATTAGCCGACAAAAAAACATTAAAAAGGTCTTTTTGTCTTTTTACCTCTAGTCAAATTTCTTGACTAATTTGAGACCCAAAACAATCAGATTTTCATCTCTTAATACATCATTCTCTTCTCTATCAAACCCTAAGGCAAAACCCTAAGGAAAAATCAAAGTAGAAGACTCCATTCAAGATTCTTTCAATCTTTTTCAAGATTCTTCTTCAAGATAAGTCTTTCTCCAAGAATTTAATTCTTTCCAACTCAAATTCCTCCATACAATTATGAATCACTAATGAAAATCATAATTCTTGGTCATAGAGGTTTCAAGAACCTCAAGAAAGGTTTCCTTGATTTTTCTCCTTCAAGCTAGGGTTTCAAGGCTTCTAATCAAGTTCTTCTTTAAGATATCTTCAAGATTCTTCAAGAACCTTGTTCTTCAAGGTATGTAAGGTTGTCATAGTGTTGCACTAGTTCGTCCTCACGCCCTACATCTATTTTCAAATCAATAAAAGAGAAATCTAGGATTCTACCCCTAGATTTGAGTATTCTTGAGATGAGTTGATTTTGAGTTCTTGAGTTCCTGATTCTTTTTTAAATTCTATTCCTAATTATTGATTTGTTATATGTCATACATTGAGATTCTTGAGTTGATTCGTTTATGTCTATATTTCAGCATGAACCCTATGAATTGAGTGTTCTTGAGATGATTAGTATCGTTAAGTTCTAAGTTCTTGAGTTCTGAGTATTGGGTTTTCTATATTGTTATTGAGATCCTTGAGTTGATTTGTTCATGTTTATAATTCAGCATAACCCTATTTTTAGTTATAAATCTTGAAAAGTTTTTCTTAAAGCCAACACTTGAGTTTTAAACTGAGTTTTTGAGGAAGTAAAGATGATTTTTTAGAAAGAGTTTTTAAAACATGATTAGTATGACAATCGAGTATGCAATCAATGTTTAAATAGTATGGTATTTAGTTATGCCATCAATCTTTATGCAGTATGACTTCCCGAGTCATCAATGATCATATCACAATATGATTTTGATATATTCTTTAGAAAGAGTTTTCAAATATGAATTGAGTAAGAGTATAAGGAATCTATTTATTCCCAAAGGTATCAGTTTTTACATTGATAAAAGAGAAACTTTGATTTCTAAATAAGTTATGAGTTCAAAGATATTTCAAGAGCAGTTACCTCTTTTAAGAGGATAGTTTGAGCAATTATCTCAAACCAAAGGAAGAGTATGTTTTTTTTAAACATTGAGCATGAGTATATATTATTGGGAGTAGTATTGAGAATCGATATGAGGATGAGTTCAAACAACTCACATTTCTCATAAACCATGTATGCCAACATGGGTACATTATCATACTTTTTAGATGAATACTAAGTGCCTTCGCACAGATCTTAGTGGATCCATTTAGTTGAGGTGTTTCATGCCCTGGTAAGGTATATGATAGTTTCAGCAGCGTGGGCGACACGTTGTATCATCACATAGCTCATAGTAATGGTTGTCGGTTAGAGAATCTCTCAAATAGAGTTAAAAGTGTATTTTTATTATATCACTTAATATGCTGAGTTCAGAGATAACTAAGTATTTTTGTAAAGTTTTAATGATTTCACATTCAGTTGAATATATATCTATATCTATTGCAGTCCTTTCATTTAGTTATTTGTTATTCAGCTATATTACATACTCGTTCATTCAATGTACTTATTTCATTCGACCTACATCTTTTAATGATGCATATACATGTTCTTATGATACTCAACAAGAGTCTGTTGAGATCGCTTCATCCGCTCGTCAGCTTTTGAGTGTTGTTAGTAGTAGTTCTCTTGAGGAGTCGTGAGTCTTATCCCGACACTCATCTTTGTATAGTAGAGGCTTCATAGATAGACAGTTTTGGGACTCTTTTAGTTTTAGATATTTTATTTAAAACTTATGTTTCATACTCGGTATATTCAGCAAAATTTTGAGATTCAGTAAACTGTTTTTAAAAGCTTCTTTCAATTTGATGCTTATGTATGCTTGAGTTAGTTTTTCGCTTGTAGTCAGCCAAGATGAGGGTTCGCTTGGGGACCAAAAATGATTCTCAAGTGCTGGCCACGTCCAGGATATAGGCTCGGGTCGTGACAAGTGGAGTACAAAAATCCTGACATTATTGTATGGAGATGTATACTCCTAAGGTGGATGCATTGAGGTTCCTTTTAGTCTGACAATATATAAAAATCTTGAATATGCATGATGAATGATTATCATGTCTAGCTAGACAGTAAATAATATATGAAAATCTTTGAAGGGTTTAAAAGGTTATAAAGCGATTCCATTGAGTAGTACCCCAATGGTTGTAAGATCGCATATTATAGAGATCAATTTGGATCTCATTAAAATGGTTAGAAAGTACCATGTCATAGTGAAATTGGTGCACTTATGTCTCCTACTATTATAATTCATGGTAAATAATTTTATTAGTATGCATGCAATATATAACATCACTCTTATGGGTGGAGATATTAGAGTGAATCAAATATCGATATAAATTATTTATTCTGATCAATTGTGTCAAGATTTATTGATCATGAAATTGCAGGAAATTATGAAGTTTGAACTCATGAAAGATATATATATTCTCATTTGAAAATACTGTCATTTCAAATCATTCCAAAAGATAGTCAATTTAATTACTTAAAGTGTTCGTCAGTGCTCGATTGTTGCTACTAACAAATCGAACGAGCAATTTGTCTACGTCAACAAGATCACAAATTGAGTGAATTTTAAAAACATATTTAGTTGAGATCAATAAACATAACTAGAGAATATGTGACCTTCCTTCGAAAAGAGATATTCCAACAACATTATATTAAGACAATGCCTCGTGTACTCAACTAAGAGGAGGATACATCAAAAAAGACTGAGCAAAATATATTTCATCAAAGTTCTTCTTTTTATTCATGACCTTCAAAAGAAGGATGTAGGAGATGTTCAACACTCGTATTCACCAAGGCATTATAAACTTCAACCTTTGAGAAGTCGTGATATAAGATTGAAATGTGTCATCTTCGGGTTGTTAAGTGATATCTTAATCAGGGGGAGTATAAAACGTGTTGCACTCTTTTTTCTTAACCAAGGTTTTCTCCCATTGGGTTTTCCTAGTAAGGTTTGTAATGGGTCAACTCTTAATGTGTATTATAAGATCTATGTACTCTCTTTCCTTCACTAAGATTTTTCCCATTGAGTTCGTAAGATTTTAACGAGGCACACTATATATTAAGACATGGGCATCCAAGGGGGAGTGTTGTAAAATGGATGTCCACATACATATATTCTGTGGTAACATATATGTACACACTATACATGCACTATGTGTAAGATGAATATACACACAACAAAGAAAGTGTTGTAACCTAACCATCCATATGATATACTTGGTGCCCAAAGTGTATACATGGAAAAAAGATATCCATGTATCACACTTGGTGCCAAGTATATACAACTATATATATCCCTCTTCTCGTAACAAAGTAAGAAACATAAGAAAAGAGTAAGTGAAAGAAAAACATTCAATAATAGAGAAAAGCTGCTACTACTACTACTATATGTCTCTTTCTTTCTCTCCTTCTCTTCTTGTCATTTTATGTTACTACACGTGCTTTCAGTATGAGGTATTTCAATCTAATTTTTTTTCCCAATATTATTGTGAAGTTCTAGATATAATAGTATCCAGTAAATTTTGTAAGTGAGGTTGTGGGGGCAAATGGGCATGAATTGGATCAGATTTAAAATGAATTGATCTAAAGGAATTGCATTGTAATCCATCATTGTAATTTGTATACATGGGTAAAGAAATGAATTGAGTAAAAAGATTCTCACTCACTTTAATCCCCTAAAATAAAAAACAAAAAAAACATTTAGCTGAGTTAATTAATCAGCTTAAACAATAAAAAAATTATTTCAAGGATGTGTTTTGTATAAATAAACTATTTTTCATTTTCTCGTATTTGATTTGCTTAAATGTTCTGGATGATAATTTCTAAATGGACTTATTTTTCTCCAATTTTAAAAGAATGACTTCCCCACATAAAGTTAAAAAATACTTTCTTAAATTTTCTTTCAAACTCACCATCTAACCCGACCCAAGACTCTTAATCCAAACCTTGGACCCATGATTTGACAACTGAACCAAGACCCGCTCTCAATCCTTAGTTGGTTCCGAGACCGACTCCGGCCAATCCCCGAATCAAAACCCAATGCAAATTCTTATTTGGGACTCAATTCTAGACCCTAACTCAAAATTTGACTCTCAATCGAGACATGAGATTTGACTAAGGACTTGACTGTAGATACCGAACCTAAGCCAAGACTCGACTCCTGATGCGATACCAAACTTCCTGACCCGAGAATAAATTCTCGTCCAAGGACTTGGGACCTGCCTTGACCTCAAACATCACTTGAGTCATGATTCTCAATTTCAATCTCGATTCAAGAGTTGACTCTCAATCTTGATTAAGATACAAAGACCTGACTCCGACTCTTGATGTTGACCCAAGATTCGTCTAGTGATCCATACCCCACCTAGGACCCTACTCTCAACTCAAAACCCAATATCGAACCATGAACCCACCCCATGACCTAACACTAAATCCTGACCCTGACCTTGAATCCTGACCTATGACCTAACTCCCATCCTTGACCACAACTTCATATACCAAGACCTGATTCTCGACCTTGATACCAAATTTTGACTCTGATCCAGGTTTCGATCCCTCACCCGATGGGTAGGTAGAAGTATGGTATGGTGGTTGAAGTAGATGGAGGTATGAAGGTAGGGGTGGGTAGATAATGCGAGAGGGGGGCATGAGGGATGCGTTGGTTTGTTTCTATTGATCTGAAAAATATTTCTTCTTAAATTTGCAAGGATTTTTTTTCTATTACAAATGTGAATTTGTATATAGATACCCATATTTTATCCATATTCGTTCATAATTTATGGGTCAATAATATACGGAAGCTCATATTTACCCAACTAAAATATAACTGATCCAACTCATTTAAAATGGATTTAATTAAATGGGCCAATTTACAAATATTGGCTCAAATCACCACCTCTAATTGTGAGAAAATTTGATTTAAAAAGTTTGTACTGAGTTTAGAAAACCCTAGCCGCTTGCTGCTCTTATAAATATAATGCTTCAACAATCCTTCTCAATCAATCACACAACTCAACCTATTGTGGCAGAGATGAAAGACATTCAAAACACTACTCAACCTATTGCGGCGGAGATGAAAGACATTCAAAACACTGAAGAGGACATTGATGATGATGACGATGATGAAATTCAATTCCATCATGAATCCTTTTCATCGATTCATTAGAATTAAGTCAACAAGTTGAAGTTCTTTCTTTTCTTTATTTATTGATGTACGGTTCATTTCTTCCATAATGCTTTAATGGACTATCTCTTACAAATACTCTATTTTATTTAAAAAAATTCATGTTTTAAAGATCAATCTTGTTTTAGTAGTTGTATCGGATTTAAGAGAAAATAACTAATATTATGTCTTTTAAACTTAATTTTTTTCTTAGATCCAAAAAAATTCTTACTAAAAATAAGTGATTAATTCAACATCGAATAAATGAAATAAAATCTATTTTTTTCAATCTACAAACTAAAAATAATTTGTAATGAGTGGTTCAATTTCTTTTTATAGATTTAAGTATTCACATTTGATAAGACATGCATTATTAAACCATTTTCTATCTTGAGATATAACAAGTCTAAAAATTCAAGGGTGATTATTCAACTTTTATAATAGAAAAATTATTTTTCTTTCTTTTTTATGTTACATTAAAAAAAATCATATCGTCTTGATATCAAAAGTATCACTTTGATTGGAATTTATTAAAAATTCCACCTAAAAATTATCTTGTAGCCTAATTAGAGTTTGGTTTTATTACAATTAAGTTAATTAGTTTATTAACCAATAAAGGTTGCGGTGGAGTGATAAATCGTCGTTTATTCTTAACCAAAAGGTCTCGGACTCTTAGGTTCGAGTCCCCTTAAGTATGGAGTCCCTTTTGTTATGGAGTACTTTAAACTCCCCCCTCCCTACCCCCGAAATGTGGGACTTCCTAGGGAAAAAATCTAGATTTAGTCAAGCTCTAATATCGGTACCTAACACCGAGTGAAAACAAAGGTTAGTTAGATAATTCGTGCTTTTACTCGTTATATATATTTGACCAGTTTTCCAAATGAATTAAACAATGTCAATAAATTAAAGAGTATCTCGAAATGTTATTCCTTGTTCCACTAAGAAAATGATCCTCAGAATACTATTAATTTAAAATTACACACAAAAAGAAAAATAAATTCACAGATTATAATTAAAATAGTAAAACAAAAATGTGTCATTTCATCATTTGTATAAGGAGTAAACCTTTTTTTCATCTTTAATAATAGTTCTCTTGTGCTTCATGCTTGATTCAATCTTTTACAAATCTTGAAATCTCCTACAAGTTTTGCAAAAGACAGAGTCGAGCACGAAGCACAAAGAACTGATGTTGAAGATGAAAAAAGAAAAGAGAGAAGAGAGATTGGCTCTTTATTTGAAATGACAACTTTTTTTTATTACTCTGTAATTTGTGATTATTTTTTTTGTGTGTGTGAATCTTAAGCCGATAAAATAGTAATCCAAGGGTCACTTGCTTGGTGGGGCAATGGATAATAATTCGAGATAAAAGATTAGTTATCCATTGGGGTTATCAAAAGTATCACTTTGATTGGATTTTATTAAAAATTCCACCTAAATATTATCTTAGCTTGTAGCCTAATTAGGGTATGATTTTAGTACAATTAAGTTAAGTTAATTAATTTGTGTGTTTACTCATTGTATATTTTTGACCCAGCTTTCCAAATGAATTAAATAATGTTAATAAAATAAAGACATTTCATCTCAAATTATTATTCCTTATTTCACCAAGCAAACATTCCTTAGAGTACTGATTAATTAAGTCAGATTATTGATAAATTCATATTAAATTTGAATTCATGTAATGGTGTATCGACATGTGAATCTTGGTTTTAGTATTTAGGGGGTGTTACAATTAGAGAGTTGTAGATAGTGAAGTTTTATTGATAAATTCATATTAAATTTGAATCAAATCTTAAATTCATGATACATCATTACATTGACCAAATCAAATTACTGATTAATTAAGTCAGATTAATATGTAATAAGTCAAAATTGTATGACTTAAACAAAGTTAAAATTATATTTAGGCAAGTCCATTAAGTTGACAAGACAAACTCAATTCACGTTCTTCAAGCTAACTGTCTTCTAAAATTAGTTGAACCAAAATATCCCTAAAACTCTAGCTCAGGCCTATATAAAGGGATTTTCATAAGAGGATCCTTTTATATAGGTGTGAGCTAGGGTTTTAGGGGTATTTTTATCCAAGTAATTTTAGAGGACCTTGAGTTTGAAGAACATGAGTTGGCTCATATTGTCAACCTAATAGATTGCCCAAATGTAAGTTGAACTTTATTTAAGTCATAATTTTGACTTAAATATTAATTCGACTTAATTAACCAGTAATTTAACTTGATCAACGTATCATGAATTTAAGATTTGAGCATATAAGCAAGTTAACCACCGATTCATTCCTCAACCAACACGTGGAACTCTAACAATGATAATTGAGCATCTAGAGAACTTAGTGGCCTCTCTGTAAGAAGTATTTATCCAGTTAATAAGTTGTCTATCAAAATTAGTGTTCCTTAGGATGTCCATCAATGAGGAAAACACTCAATGGGGAAATGAGGTATTTTTGTCTTTTTCTTTGTTTTATCTCGGGATAACTATTCCTCGTGCTATTATCCCACCACTAATAGGGATACTAGTCGTCCAGGTACTAATTACTAATCGTGAAATAACTTTTTCCAAGATTAATTAGCAATCAAACTAAACTATTTATGGCTAGTATATCAAACGACCCCTAATAGTGTAAGAGGAAAGCTTTTTTTTTTTACATATATATTAATGTATATAAGTTTATCTTAATAGGAAAAGATGAATAAGCAGATCATGATAACAGAAAATAAACAAATATCTTTATTATATTATTATAATGTAGCAGTGTAGCCAATGTGAAATTCCTATAGAAATATTAAAAAAAAAAATAGACTACAAGTGAAAAAAAAGCATTCTGTTTTTGCTTAATATAATGCAAAAGACCATCTAATCAACAACATATCTAGTCCAGACTCACAACTAGGATCTAGAAAGGGTAGTATGTACGTAACCATACTCTAATCTAATAAAGGTATAGAGATAATATTTTTCCTCTCCCAACCCTTTATCAAATCTCTAGAATTTTCTGTAATGACCCTAAAGGTCATTTTTGGAGATTTTCATAAAATGACCGTTTTACCCCTCCGGATAGTTGCCCCGAGTCCTAATTGTTGTATTTTCGAAGATGGTTTGAAGGAAAATTGATGAAAAGTTGAGTTTTTAAGAGTTAAAGTTTGGTTTAAAATGCTATTTAGAGTCATTTGGAGTTTCGAGACTCGAATCGGATTTCTGTCGATTCCAGTAGTTTTAAAATGTCGAAATGGGTCTATGAGAATTTACGGAGTCGAATTTGGAGTTAAAACGAAGATTTGAGGTCCTAAGTTGCAAAAATTGTGAAATTTTGATCAAGAGTTGACTTTGGTCAACAAACGAGGTTCCGGTGCTCGAAATGGAATTCCGAGGGCACCGTTGGATTCAGGGGGTGATTCTAAGTCTATAATGAGTCTTGGTTGAATTTTTAGAGGCCCCGAGTGCGTTTCGAGTTTTTGAGCCTAAAGTTAGTTTCTTGACGCCTTATCGGATACCGGGTCAAGGAGACCTCGAATTCAAATTCCGACGATTTCATTGAGTTCGAAATGTCATTTTCAAGCTAGTAGCATATTTGGTTTGTGTTCGGGAAGTGCCAAATGAGTTTTGGGTGAGCTTTTAAGCTTCTTGGATGCTTTGACACTATTTCAGCAAATTGTGGCAACTAAAGGGT
>JAJOOR010001071.1:0-103166 GCA_036250505.1 Solanum acaule
TGTGAAGTATATTGAACATTACGTGCATGAAACAACAGAGACAGCATTGTTAGTTCGTTCGTTAGTAGATGATTATGACCTTATAATAACAGGGCGACGAAACAATACACATTCACCTCTAACAGCAGGACTTGAAGAATGGACTGAAATCCCAGAATTAGGAGTCATTGGTGATATGCTTGCCTCGAAGGATCTTAAGACAAGGGCTTCTGTCCTGGTCATTCAACAACAACAAACAACCCTATAGACATGGGCTTCAGTCGCCTTGCAATACTTGTACATGTCATGTCATACTTACTAATAGAGCAGAGTTTAGCAAAATGTACTTACTACATACACCTGTAATATTAGATAACCAATTCCATGTACAGAGCACACTGGACTTGGTAGGAGTAATTTTTACCCCCTCTTCTTTTACATTTTCGTTTTTGGTGTAATGGTTGATGATTTTTGGTTTCATTTTCTGTTTGTGTTCTTGAATGGAATCATTTATCCAAAAGTGTATACTCTGAGAATATTGGATATCACCTTCAAGCCTTGACAAAAGCCTCGGACAGAGGCCAATGAACCACCTTTTTCTTCTACTTCTTTGCACCTCTAAACTTCTTCAACTTAATTTTTCTCTTACATTTACTTACACAGGGCGTTTGATAGAATGTATTAGAAAAAATAATGCATGTATTAGTCTCGTGTATTACTAGTATCTTGTTTGATACTTTTTTTCAACCTATGTATAATTAAGATACACTCTATTGTGTAATGCTAATACCATGGATTTCTAGGTACTAGAATTGCAATGGTTCTAATGTATGCATTAAAATGATTGAAAACTCAATTGCCTCTCAAAATCCTTTTTACATCCTTTCCAGTTTCCACCATAATAGTAAAGGGTATCTTTGTAAATAATTTTTTTAATGCAATGCATGTTGTTTATAATGCATCAAACCAAACAATGCATAAAAGAATACATATACAACCCCTTAAACTTGTTTGTTTTTTCCTTTTAGACCCTTGAACCGTAAAGCTTACCTATTGAACACCTAAACTCACACTAAAGTGTGTCTACTGAGCACAATTTTTGCAGCAAGCCCAAATTCTCTATGCATTTACACATCATTAGGGAAGAAAAACACCCCTTACTTCCGCATCTTGTTGGACATCGTAACACCACCAACAGAAAATAATCACATTTCTTATTAAACAACTCATTCTTTTCTATATTTTTTATTGTTATTTTACACTTAATTTCTAGCAGAATTTTGCACTAGAAATTTCGTAAAATAAGATTTGTAAATTTTGTTGATTCAGAGAATCAAACTTGTTCAAGTTTTAATGATTCATACCCAATTAAATCTTCAAATGATTTATGAATTGGTGTGTCAATGAATGTGAAAGTGGGCTGTGTGTGTTAGAAAAAGAAGAGTAGAAGTAGACAAAGCTATGAGAAAGAAAGACTTTTTACTGTTCAATTCCACGACTACAGAAAAACAACCACACATTGTGCCCTTTTTAAGCTAAAAACTTAACAAATAAAGCTAAAAAATATATAAACTAAAAAGTAGTGGTGAAACAGGGGTAAAACATTGAAAACGTGCCCCACTAATATAGCTAAAACAGTAAGCAGAAAATACAGAAATTGATCAAGTAAAACTAAATTCCAGTAATACTAAAAAATAGGACCATAACAAGATTCTGCACGTGGTTGATTCTTGAAGTATTAGTCAACTGTCATGACCCAAAGTACACCCTATACATACGTGACATGGCGAATAAGATCCTGAATGATCCAAAACAAGCCACTTGGTATAAGCATGATGTAATAAAATACTATTTAAGAGATGTAATAAATCTAATTCTCAAATCATAAGATGACATAAACGATATCAACAAAGTACATATGAGAATACAAGAAAAACTACTAAGTCTGAAATAAGTCTTTCTAACATCATAGGAGTGATTGGAATGTAACCCAACACCACATACAAGTCTGAAACCAAATGACCATAAAAGCAATAAAAATATCCATGGTTTTGCCCTCGAATGGACTCACCAATCAAGTGAACAAGGCTAAGCAATCCCGATCGAAGCACATCTGGAAGGAAGAGAGTTGAACCCTATATTATGAGACAATATAGGTACAAATATGCATTAGTACATATTCATGTACGAAGTATGAGAAAATGCATAAAACGTAGGCATGATAATGTGAGGAACTTTAAATATGATATGCATGACCAAGTAAAACATACTCAGAGCCTTTAAAGAGAAACTATAAATCATAAATAAGGTCAATGCATACTTAAAATCATAAGTAAGCTTTCATAAAACCTTGTAAGAAAACATTGTTTATTTGTTGGATATTTATTGTTGACCTATAATAAGACCATGTGAGCTATAACATGGAATTTGATAGGACCCTTCACACCAAAAAATAGAATCTCTTTGCCAAGGTAGAACTCCGTGTCATTCATAATTGCTAAGATGGATCCACTAGCTAGGTCATTTAAGACAATCCTACGAGGGCACGTAGTATGGGACAAGGGAATTGCTACTAAAGACCAAACCTCTACTAACAATAAGGCCTCTGTAACATCTCGCAATTTGAAATAACTAGGAAGAAGCTAATAATTGAAAATAGTCATTTTGGAAAGAATGAAAATCTGGAAAATTTGTTTAAGTTAGGAAAAATTGAGTTTTGGTCAACTTCAAACGGGCATAGCTCTTAGCTCAAGATGATTTAGGTGTACTTCCAGATATGGTTGGAAATCTCTTGGAATGATCTTTCCAACTCCGCCGAGTTTGCGCGATTCCGAGTTTGTATGAGTAAGTTGTCCCCTTTGGAAGTTGGGCAGTTGGATTAAGGAAAGTCTAATCCGGATTTTGGAAGGGTAATTTAGTCTTTTCCTTAACTAATTATCCTAATTCGTTTTTAGGAGTTTAATTGGGGTAAATTTAGATTTTAGTCAGTTTAGAAAAGTGAATTTTTCGCTAGGGCTTGAAGAAGAGGAGAAAAGAGGAGAAAGGAGAAGAACGTTCAAGATTCGTTGATTTCTTCAAGGATAGCTTGTGGATTTCGTCGGGGGTGATCCCTAAAAGGTATGTGAGATCACCTAGCATTGGGTTACTTCACCCACACGCCAATAATGATTTAATTCAGCGAATTTAAGTCTTTGAAGGTTTAGAAATTGAGTTCTTGATGAACATTGTTGAAGGTTTTCTTGAATTCTTGTGGGATGTGTTGATTGAAGTTTCTTGTGATTTGATTCATGTTTCTGGGTGTAATTTCGGTTTGAATCTATCATATATTGAGGGTATAAATGATTCTAAGCGTTTGGGGAAGGCACCATGGAAGTTTAGAGGGTTTAGAGATGAAAAACGGAGAAGAAAAGTCGTCAAACACCTGGGGATAGGGGTGGGGCGTCACGCCAGCCAGCGCACCCCAAAAGTGTCTCTGAGTCTTCACCCTTGGGGTGCCACGCCAGCCAGTGCTCCCCAGACCAGTCCCTGAATGTTGAGGGCTGGCGCCCTACGCCTCTCCGAGCGCCAGGGACGCCAGTTCTCACCATTCGCTCCCCACCTTTTCGTACTTGTTCCTTAGCAATATACCTATGTTTTCTAGTTGATTCCAACACTCTAAGGTACATCTAAACATCATGAAATCATCCATAAATATGAGATCATGAACCTTGAATCCATAATCCAATTCAAGGAAAGTTAGGATCAAAGTCAAGAGAAGTTAAGAGTCAAATCTAGAAGTTAAGAAGCAAGTCAAAACAAAGTTTTTAAAGTTTTCAAAAGTTTTTAACACACGTTTTAACCTTGTTTTAAAACTTAAGTTTCAAGTTAAGTAAAGAGTAAAGAGTTGAGTTCATTTCTCAAAAAGCTATAAGGGAATTAAGTATTCCCAAAGAGTTTATAAATGTTTTCACATTTGAGCTAGAAAAGGGAACATCGATTCCAAGAGAGCTTTTAAGCTAAGTTTTGAGTAATTGTCTCAAACCAAAGAAAGAAGTTTGTTTTAAAACATATGAGCTAAGTATATTTTGGGAGTAGTATTGATCACCAATATGGGGATGCGAGTTCATATTAACTCAAGTCTCTATAAACCATGTAGCCATCATGGGTAGTAAAGGATCATACTTTTTAGATGACTCCTTAAGATGCTTTTAGCATAAACTAGTGGATCTAGTTAGTGAGTTAGGTTCTATACCCCTGGCAAGGTATAGGACGGTCCTTGGCAGCGTGAGGTAAAATGTTGTACCATCACATAGTCTCATAGTGGTGGTTGTCGGTTAGAGAATCTCCCACAGGAACTATATTACTTTGTTATATGAGTAAAGTTGAGTTTGTTATTGCATTTTCTTTATCGAACTAAGTTGCTTTAACTGTTTTATAAAGCTTTTCATATATTGCATGTGTCTTATTGCTTTATTATGAGTTGAGTTATTCATGAGTTGAGAAGAGCCAAGGTAAGTGTTTCGTTCAGAATCTTTTCAAGCCTATGTATTGTTTAGCTTTCCAACTCGCATACTCGTACATTCAATGTACTGATGCCAGTTGGCCTGCATCTTATTACGATGAAGACGTAGGTAATCAAGATTAGCATCCAGCGCCTCGTTAATCCAGTTTGAGCACTCAGAGTCTTGTGGTGAGCCTCCTTGCTTTCGGAGGGTCCCTTTTTATTGCTTTCAGTTTTATTATTAGTTCATTAGGATGTTGTAGGCCTGTCCCGACATCTATCTCAGTTGTTTAGAGGCTTCATAGACAGATAGTCAGTTAGTTAAATTCATTTGTCGCTACTTTATTATTGGCTTATGTGTTTGAGACTTGAGGTTGCCATTTTTGGCTAAGTTTGAATGTTTATTTAAAGACATTCTAAGTTATTTCACAAGTTCCTTGTTAGTCTATTCTTGTGTTTAAGTGTTCCGCTGAGTAAGTAAGCCAGACCAAGGGTTCGCTTGGGGTTAACAATGGTTCTCGAGTGCCAGCCACGTCCAAGGTGTAGGCTCGGGGTGTGATAAACTTGGTATCAGAGCATAGAGTTCAAGAGTCCTAGGGAGTCTATGAAGCCGTGTCTGTAGAGTCCTAGTTATTGTTGTGAAGCGCGCCACATCTATAATTAGGAGGCTGCAACATTCAGGAATTCCTTCACTTTCTTCATACTCATTTTGTGCGATAGAGTTTATCTCTAAAAAAGTTTCTTCTGACTCGTGCTTGTGTGCAACCGATTGTGAGTTGGGCTATTTTGAGAGTGCTTTCATGAGGCGTTTCTTTCCTCGTGAGCTACGAGAAGCAAAGAGATAGTTGCCGACATGAGGAGCATGATGAGTTTATTCATTGTTGGATTACCTCGTCTGTCAGATAAGGAAAGTAAGGAAGCTATACTAATAGGTGACATGGGCATAGCAAGGCTAATGATCCATGTGCAACAAGTTGAGAAGAACCAACTGAAGGATAGAGAAGAGTTTGAGAATAAGAGGGCTAAGACATAAGGAATGAATCCGGGCAGCAAAAGAGTAATGTGAACCGGTCTTCTTTCCAACATAAGCAGAAAGGACGTGCTCCATCATCTGCTAGTGCATCTGCACCAAGGAACAAATGTGAGTACCAATAGTCAGGATTCTCAGAACTTCAGAGCTAGACCTGCGCATTCGCAAGGTAGTAAGGCACAAGGGGGTAGTAAGCCTCCTGCATGTGCTAAGTGTGGCAGAAACCACTCAGGTATTTGTCGTGATGGCTCCACTAGTTGCTTCAAGTGTGGCCAGAACGGTCATTTTACGAGAGAGTGTCCTAAGAGTAGACAAAGTAATGGTAATGGGGGGCAATAGAGCCCAATCTTCTTCAGTTGCTCCACCAGATAGGGCTACATCTAGATGAGCTACTTCAAGGGCAGGCAGAGAAGGAAACTGTCTTTATGTGATCACTAATCGCCAAGAGCAAGAGAACTCTCCAGATGTTGTCACTGGTATGATTCAAGTCTTTGACTTTACTGTTTATGCTTTGCTAGGCCCAGGAGCGAGTTTATCTTTTGTATCTCCATATGTTGCTATGAATTTTGATGTTATTCCTAAGCAACTTAGTGAACCATTCAGCGTTTCTACACCTGTTGGTGAGTCCATTCTAGCAGAGAGAGTCTATCGTGATTATCCCATTTCTGTCAATCACAAGAGTACCATGGCTGATTTAATTGAGTTAGACATGGTAGATTTTGATGTCATTCTTGGTATGGACTAGCTTCATGCCTGTTATGCCTCAGTTGATTGTAGAACTCGAGTTGTCAAGTTTCAGTTTCCAAATGAGCCAGTCTTAGAGTGGAAAAGTAGTTCAGCAGTGCCTAAGGGTCATTTCATTTCGTACCTTAAGGCGAGGGAGTTAGTTTCTAAGGGTTGTATCTATCACTTAGTCCGAGTTAATGACTCAAGTGTTGAGATACCTCCCATTCAGTCAGTCCCTATAGTAAAAGAGTTTTCAGAAGTCTTTCCAGATGATCTACCCGAAGTCCCTCCTGAGAGAGAGATAAACTTCAATATAGACCTTCTTCCAGATACTCGTCCTATATCTATTCCGCTATATAGAATGGCACCAGCAGAGTTGAAAAAGTTAAAAGAGTAGTTGAAAGACCTTTTAGAGAAAGGGTTTATTCGACCAAGTGTCTCACCTTGGGGCGCTCCGGTCTTGTTTGTGAGAAAGAAAGATGGTTCCCTTAGGATGTGTATAGATTACCGCCAATTGAACAAGGTTACCATCAAGAACAAGTATCCTCTTCCGAGAATTGATGATCTTTTCTATCAACTTTAGAGTGCTTCTTGTTTTTCTAAGATAGACCTCAAATCAGGTTACCATCAGTTGAAAGTAAGGGAATATGATATTTCCAAGATAGCTTTCAGGACCCGTTATGGTCACTATGAGTTTCTGGTCATGTCGTTCGGTTTGACCAATGCACCTGCAGCGTTCATGGGCCTTAAGAATAGAGTTTTCAAACCTTATTTAGATATGTTTGTTATCGTCTTCATTGATGACATAATAATCTATTCAAGGAATGAAGAAGATCATGCTAGCCATTTCAGAATAGTTCTTCAGACTTTGAGAGATAAGGAGTTGTATACTAAGTTCTCGAAATGTGAGTTTTGTCTTGAGTCTGTGGCATTCTTGGGCCACATAGTTTCTGGTGATGGAATTAGGGTTGATACTTAGAAGATAGAGGCAGGGCAGAATTGGCCTAGACCCACATCTCCAACTGATATTAGGAGTTTCTTGGGCTTGGCTGGATATTATAGAAGGTTCGTAGAGGGGTTCTCATCTATTTCGTCCCCTTTGACCAAGTTAACTCAGAAGACAGTAAAGTTTCAATGGTCTGAAGCTTATGAGAAAAGCTTTCAGGAATTGAAAAAGACGTTGACTACTGCCTCAGTGTTGACCCTACCAGAAGGTACTCAAGGTTTTGTAGTGTATTGTGATGCATCTCGAGTTGGTTTGGGTTGTGTATTAATGTAGAATGGAAAAGTTATATCTTATGCCTCCATACAGTTGAAGGTTCATGAGAAGAATTACCCAACCCATGATATAGAATTGGCTGCTGTAGTATTTTCTTTGAAAATATGGCGCCATTATCTTTATGGTGTTCATGTGGATGTGTTCACCGATCACAAGAGTCTTCACTATATGTTTACTCAGAAAGAGCTTAATCTCAGACAAAGGAGGTGGTTATAATTACTCAAGGATTATGACATGAGTATTCTTTACCACCCAGGTAAGGCTAATGTTGTTGCTAATGCTTTAAGCAAGTTGTCTATGGGTAGTACTGCCCATGTTGAGGAGGAAAAGAGAGAGTTAGCAAAAGATGGGCATAGACTTGCACGCCTGGGAGTCAGACTTATGGATTCTACAGAAGGAGGAATAATGGTGATGAATGGGGCTGAATCTTCATTTGTGTCAGAAGTGAAAGAAAAGCAAGACCAAGATCCCATTTTGCTTGAATTGAAGGCAAGTGTTCATAAGCAAAAAGTATTAACTTTTGAACAAGAGGGAGATGGCATATTGAGATATCAATGTAGGTTGTGTGTACCAATGGTGGATGGACTCCAAAAGAGGATCATGGAGAAAGCTCATAGCTCCAGTTATTCCATTCATCCGGGTTCCATGAAGATGTATCGCGACTTGAGAGAAGTCTATTGGTCGAATAGTATGAAGAAGGGCATTGCAGAATTTGTTGCTAAGTGTCCGAATTGCCAACAAGTTAAAGTAGAGCACCAAAGGCCCGATGGTTTGTCTCAGAATATAGAACTTTCGGAATGGAAGTGGGAGATGATTAATATGGATTTCATCACAGGTTTACCAAGATCTCACAGGTAACATGATTCTATTTGGGTGATTGTCGACAGAATGACAAAATCAGCTCACTTTTTGCCGGTAAAGACTACCCATTAGGCAAAAGATTATAACAAGTTCTATCTTCAAGAGGTGGTAAGACTTCATGGGGTTCCAATCTCCATTATTTTAGATAGAGGTGTGCAATTTACTGTACAGTTTTGGAAGTCATTCCAAAAAGGCTTGGGTTCAAAGCTGAACTTAAGTACTGCCTTTCATCCTCAGATAGATGGGCAAATAGAGCACACTATTCAGACCTTAGAGGATATGTTGAGGGATTGTGTGATTGATTTTAAAGGGAATTGGGATGATCACCTACCTCTCATTAAGCTTTCTTACAACAATAGTTACCACTCGAGCATCCAAATGGCTCCATATGAAGCTCTTTATGGGAGAAGATGCAGATCTCCTATTGGATGGTTTGAAGTTAGTGAAGCAGGGTTGATAGGACCAGATTTAGTTCACCAAGATATGGAGAAGGTGAAAGTGATTCAAGAGAGGTTGAAAACGGCACAGAATCGTCAAAAATCCTACACTGATGTTAGGAGAAGGGAGTTAGAGTTTGAAGTAGATGATTGGGTATATCTAAAAGTCTCACCCATGAAGGGTGTTATGAGGTTTGGTAGGAAGGGGAAACTTAGTCCCCGGTATATTGGACCTTATCAAATATCCAAGAGGATTGGCAATGTAGCTTATGAGTTAGAGCTACCACAAGATTTAGCCACGGTTCATTCGGTGTTTCACATCTCCATGTTGAAGACGTGCATGGGCGATCCTTCATTGATCATACCAACTGAAGATATTGGGATCAAGGATAGTTTATCTTATGAAGAGATTCCAGTTCAAATTCTAGATCGCCAAGTTCGCAAGTTGAGAACAAAAGAGGTAGCTTCAGCAAAAGTCCTTTGGAGGAACCAATTTGTTGAAAAAGCTACTTGGGAAGCTGAAGAGGATATGAAGAAGAGATATCCACATCTCTTTGAGTTCGGAGAAAATGCAGACTAAGGTACTACTTCTCTTCTTAGTACTTTTTAAATTATAAGTGAGCATGTTGTTTGTTTGCAATTGCTTGTTGGGTGTTTGAACTTGATGTTACACCCTTAGCCTACTAAGAGTAAACTCATTCGAGGGCGAATGTTTCCAAGGGGGAGATATTGTAACATCTCACAATTTGAAATAACTAGGAAGAAACTAATAATTGGAAATAGTCATTTTTAGAAAGAATAAAAATCTGGAAAATTTGTTTAAGTTAGGAAAAGTTCAGTTTTGGTCAACTTCAAAGGGCCATAACTCCTATCTTAGGATGAGTTAGGTGTACTTCATGATATGGGTGGAAAGCACTTGGAATGATCTTTCCAACGCCGCCGAGTTTGCGTGATTCCGAGTTCGTATGAGTAAGTTATTCCCTTTGGAAGTTGGGTAGTTGGATTAAGGAAAGTTTAATCCAGATTTTGGAAGGGTAATATAGTCTTTTCCTTACCTAATTAACCTAATTCATTTTTAGGAGTTTAATTGGGGTAAATACAGATTTTAGTCAGTTTATAAAAGCAAATTTTACGCTAGGGCTTGAAGAAGAGGAGAAAAGAGGAGAAAGGAGAAGAACGCTCAAGCTTCATCGATTTCGTCAAGGATAACTTGTGGATTTCGTCGGGGGTGATCCCTATAAGGTATGTGAGATGACCTAGCATTGGGTTAGTTAACCCACGTGCCAATCATGATTTAATTCATCGAATTTAAGTCTTTGAAGGTTTAGAAATTGAGTTCTTGATGAACATTGTTGAAGGTTTTCTTGAATTCACGTGAGTTGTGTTGATTGAAGTTTCTTGTGATTTGATTCATGTTTCTGGGTGTAAATTTGGTTTGAATCTATCATATATTGAAGGTATAAATGATTCTAAGTGCTTGGGGAAGGAACCATGGAAGTTTAGAGGGTTTAGAGATGAAACAAGGAGAAGAAAAGTCGTCAAACACTTGGGGATAGGGGTGGGGCGTTGCGCTAGCCAGCGCGCCCCAGACCAGTCCCTGAATGTTGAGGGCTGGGGCCCCACGCCTCTCAGAGCGCCAGGGACGCCAGTTCTCCCCATTCGCTCCCCACCTTTTCGTACTCGTTCCTTAGCAATGTACCTATGTTTTCTAGTTGATTCCATCACTCTAAGGTACATCTAAACATCATGAAATCATCCATAAACATGAGATCATGAACCTTGAATCCATAATCCAATTCAAGGAAAGTTAGGATCAAATTCAAGAGAAGTTAAGAGTCAAGTCTAGAAGTTAAGAAGCAAGTTAAAGAAAAATTTATAAATTTTCAAAAGTCTTTCACAAACGTTTTAACCTTGTTTTAAGACTTAAGTTTCAAGTTAAGCAAAAAAAAAAGAGTTGAGTTCATTTCTCAAAAAGCTATAAGGGAACTAAGTATTCCCAAAGTGTTTATAAATGTTTTCACATTTTAGCAAGAAAAGGGAACATCGATTCCAAGAGAGCTTTTAAGCTAAGTTTTGAGTAATTATCTCAAACCAAAGAAAGAAGTTTGTTTTAAAACATATGAGCTAAGTATATTCTGGGAGTAGTATTGAGCACCGATATGGGGATGCGAGTCCATATTAACTCAAGTCTCCATAAACCATGTAGCCATCATGGGTAGTAAATGATCATATATTTAGATGACTCCTTAAGATGATTTTAGCATAGACTAGTGGATCCACTTAGTGAGTTAGGTTCTATACCCCCGACAAGGTATAGGACGGTCCTTGGCAGTGTGAGGTAAAACGTTGTACCATCACATAGGCTCATAGTGGTGGTTGTCGGTTAGAGAATCTCCCACAGAAACTATATTACTTCGTTATATGAGTAAAGTTGAGTTTGTTATTGCATTTTATTTAACGAACTAAGTTGTTTTTACTGTTTTATAAAGCTTTTCATATATTGCATGTCTTATTGCTTTATTATGAGTTGAGTTATTAATGAGTTGAGATGAGCCAATGTAAGTGTTTCGTTCAGAATCTTTTCAAGCCTATGTATTGTTTAGCTTTCCAACTCGCATACTCGTACATTCAATGTACTGATGCCAGTTGGCCTGCATCTTATTATGGTTCAGACGAAGTAATCAGGATCAACATCCAGCGTCTCGTTGATATAGTTTGAGCACTCAAAGTCTTGTGGTGAGCCTTCTTGCTTTCGAAGGGTCCCTTTTTATTGGTTTCAATTTTATTATTAGTTCATTAGGATGTCGTGGGACTGTCCGGACATCCATCTTAGTTGTTTAGAGGCTTCATTGACAGACAGTCAGTTAGTTAAGTTCATTTGTCACTACTTTATTATTGGCTTATGTTTTTGAGACTTGAGGTTGCCATTTTGGCTAAGTTTGAATGTTTATTTAAAGACATTCTAAATTATTTCACTAGTTCCTTGTTAGTCTATTCTTGTGTTTTAGTCTTCCGCTGAGTAAGTAAGTTAGGCCAAGGGTTCACTTGGGGTCAGCAATGGTTCTCGAGTGCCAGCCACGTCCAGGGTGTAGGCTCTAGGCGTGACAACTTCTATTCCACAGTCCTCTCGATTCTAAGTAAATCCCAACAGAAAAGACATAATCATAATCATATCAAAATAGTTGGAAAGGAAACAATCATGACTAGCAATCCAAGCATAAGTTCATAATAAAGTAGCTCCTTTCCAATCATGATTATATAAACTTTTTCATAGTAGAAACTAAACTTTATAAATTTCTAGGTCATGATTTCATTCAAATGTGAGAAAACCTTTCACAAATCATTGATACTTCACCTTAAAACCATCCTTTAACAATAAATTATTCTTTTCTTAAAACATGCATAAATCCTTGATCAAATTTGTGATCCTAATTCATAAGTTCATAATCATTGTTCATAAAGTAGATATAGGCATAAGTTCCTATGAAATTCATTGAAAAAAATGTAATTTAATTAAATCATGCATAATAAGATTAAGTACAAATAATTGATTCATAATAAATAGAATCCATGGAGATTTTCATGAAACCCTAGTAGAATTAAATGAAATCAATTTAGGAGATTGAGATTATTTTGGGACCCAATGGATGAAAGTGGTCGATTGGTGAATTCCTACATACCTTGACAATTAAAGCCCTAAGAATGCAAAGAAAATGAGACCTTGAAGCTTGAAACCCTAACTTCCACCTTGAAAGCTCTTGAGAGAATTTGGAGAAGAAGACTTGAGATTTTTTTTTGTGTGATTGAGTGAATGGGAGGGAATGGGTAGGGTTTGAAGATTAAAAGCAGTTATAGGGGTAGTAATAGAGCCAAAACGACATAGTTTAGGGATTAATTGGGTTGAAAAGACCAAAGCACCCTCAATTAAAAACTGCCAAAAGACTACTATTTGGACCTATGGTACTTCTTACGAAACAAACTGGTCAACCGTAGACCCAATTATTGGAACCCAAAAATCCAACCTAATTTCCATGATACCTCCCTATGGGTCATCATCCACTCTTGTGTCCATGGACCCTTTCCGTAGAGTCCAAATTAAAGTCCAAAATTTCTCTAATTCTGGATCACCTCCACGGATCCCTGCTACGGTCCTAGAACATCCTACGATTCTTCCTGGATATTCGTAGGTCAAACATCATAGGCTTGATATTTCTGAAATATCAATTTAATCCTACGACTGCATTTCTACGACCCGTAGGACTTCCTACATTGCGTAGGTAGGACTCATAGACCATTGCATATGTGCCAAAAATGTAACTTTTCCTTTTCAATCTAACTTTCAATTTTTGAGGTGTTACATCAACACTTCACCTTTCTTCAAAATCACATACTTCCATTTGTAGCCTGAAGAAGTCATGCTTGTTGCACTGAAGTGATTTAGTAAGAACATCAGAAACCTGATCATTTGTGCCACAAAATTTTAATGAGATTATTCTAGCAGTAACAAGATTGCGGATGAAGTGATAATGAATGTCAATGTGCTTGGCTCTACTGTGAAAAGCATGATTCTTTGTATAACAATCCATGCCTTGTTGTCACACCAACTTTCAGTTAGAGCAACCTGTTCTTGTTGAAGATCCACTAACAGTTTCCTTAACCATCCAGCTTGACAACCTGCTTAAGTTGTAGCCATGTATTCTGCCTTTGAAGATAATAAAGCTAATGGATCTTATTTTCTTATGCTTTATGAGATTGATCCAGAACCAAGACTAAAAACATTTCCAGATGTTCTCCTTTGATTCTACAAGCTACATGTCCAATCACTATCAGTAAAATCAATTAATTTGAAATATGTTACTTTTGAGTACCAAATTCTATAACTTCTTGTGCCATGAACATATCAAACGATCCTTTAGGCTACACCTAGGTATTGCTTTGAAGGACTATGCATGAACCTTTAGATCAAGATGAAGGAGAATGTTATATCAGACCTAGTGTGTGATAAGTAGTTTAGACCACCAACCAGGCTTCTAAAATAAGAAACATTTGTTGCACCTGTACCATCATTAAGTAGCAAGTTCTCATTCATATTTATGGGTGTGGGAGATAGATTACTGTTCATCATGTTGAACCTCTGTAAAAGTTTAGTAGCATATTTTCTTTGCGAAATAAAAATTCCATCTGAACCTTCTCTCACCTCTAGCCCAAGAAAATAATGCAGCATATCCAAGTCGGACATCTCAAATTTGCTTATCATGCAACTTTTAAATTCAGAAACAATAGATTCACAAGAGCCTATATATATATATATAATATCATCGACATAAAGACAGACAAATAGTAAACCAATTACCGCACTTCTTCACATAAAGTGTGGGTTCATTATCACGTCTTTTGTACCGATGCTCTTGAAAAAAAGAACCAATTTTGCTATATCATACCCGTGGAGATTACTTTAGACCGTACAATGCCTTCTTCAATTTGTATACTTTGCTCTTCCCTTCGGTAGGGATGAAGCCTTCAGTTTAGGAGACCTATACTTCTTCATGTAACTCAGCAGACTTAACATCAAATTGGTACACAAGCCAACCAAGTTGAGCAGCCAAGGCTAGAGTAGTTCTCACCATTTCAAAGCGAGAAACTGTTGAGAATGTCTCTTCAAAGTCGATGCCTTGTTGTTAGAAATATCCTTTTTCAACAAGTCGAGCTTTATGCCTTTTGACACTTCGATCAACATTTCATTTTGAAAATCCATTTTAGCTCGATAATATTCTTGCCTTTAGGAAAATGAATCAACTCCCAGGTTTGGTTTTTCTCAATTGTCTGAATCTCTTCAATCATTGCTTTCTACCACTCAGGTTGCTTTGCAGCTCCTTAATAGAATATTGGTTCACTAGCTATTGAGGAAAAGCTACAAGATGTATGAAAATCTTTGAGCAACCAAAAATTTCTTGGTGGCATTTTGCTGGATGAAGCCGAAGATGGAGAATGGTAGCTTGTTGGATTAGAATTGTTGCTAATGCTGCCATGAGCAGAAATATTAGTATCTTTACTGGAAGGAGAGGAAGGGTCAGAACTTATTGATACAAGAATAGTTGTATGCTCTCCTTCTGGTTGAATCAGAATATAAACTATTGAATCGTCTTTCTTGCCATTCCACTACCAGGCTTATTTTTCATTAAATATTACATTCCTGTTGATAATCAGTTTACCACTAGTAGGATTATATAGTCTAGATGCTTTGGATTGAGGACTATAACCAATGAAAATAGATTTCTCAAATTTTCCATTGAGTTTAGAACATATATTAACCAAAGTATGGGCTATACAACCAAAGACTTTCAAGTGTCTTACTCGTGATTTCTATCCCATCCATGCTTCATATGGAGTTCGATCCAAAACAACTTTTGTTGGAGAAATATTCAAGAGGTAGACAACTGCAACCACTAATTCTTCCCAAAAGTGAACAGGAAGTCCCCGTCCATTAAGTAGGCTTCTTTCCATCTCAATCACCATGAGATTTTTCCACTCGACGACTCCATTTTTCTATGGCGAGTATGGTTTGGTAAGCTCCCTGCGAATTTCATTCTCAACACAAAATAAATTAAAATCATTAGATAAACATTCACCACCATGAACTGTGCGAAGAAATTTTATGTTGCAGCTTGTTTGCTTCTCTACGAGAGCCTTGAATTTTTTGAGAAACGCTTCAGATTTGAATTTCAGAAAGTAAGCCCAACTCTTTTTTTTCTTTTCAGAATTTTTTTTAAACCACAAAATTTGGTAGCATAAGTACAAGAGCTTCGAAAATATGAATACAATGTTTGAAAGTAAACTCAATACATTTGTTTAGAATAATAATGACATAATTTTGTAATAAGAATGATAAGGGAGTTTGGTGTTGCGGATCAACTAGACAGCTCACCCCGAGATCTCCTTTGAAAAACAGCTACCGAATCAAGTGGGTTCATGTGCTCCACTGGTGCACAAATCTAAATCCTCTTCTTCAATTCTGCCCAAAAACACTTGATAGTTCATCATTCTTCTTGGATTTATTGGATCCTATTAAAGTTGTTCAGACTGTCATATGATTTTGCTTTGCTAGTCGCATTGGTAGGTGCCTTGAAATAAATTCCTCAGTCACCTTACCATCCCAACTGTGTTGCCTTCCATGTGCCTTCTTTTTGATTTTGTTGCTTCCACTTCTTTGTTGCCTTGGTGAGAGATCCCCTTCCTTGGCCACCTTATCAAAGCATATGTCCAACATCTCTTCCTCATCATCCCCATCAGACATGTCTGTTCCCAAGTCATTATCATAAGCTGCAATTGGACTAATTCCTGAAACTGTAACTTCTGGATCATGACTTTTAGCCAATACTCCAATAGCGTTGGTGTTCATGGCCAAACTCTTTTTAAAGCTATCAACTGTCATTGCCATAGATGGATTTTCCTTACTTGTAGGCACAAATTTAGGTGCTTGAGGGTTTAACTTACTCATAGGAGGTGAAGTAATGTTTTCCTCTTCCTCAACTAAATCTACCCATTTAGAAGCACTCGTTTCCTTTTATTTTTCTTTAGAAACATTCAAACCGTTTTTAGCTTTCTCTGGATTCGAAACAACCATGATAGGTGTATTTGGACTGATTTCTTTACCAACTATCTCCTCTGTAACAATGAACTCATTTTCATGTGTCAAAACAACTTGTTGATCAAGATGCTCCCTATTCTTGTTCAAATCTCGAGGAACAAGACTCAGATTGTTAATGTCTTTGTCAAACTGGGCAGAATTTTGTGTGTGTTGAAGTACACCAGTAACAGGATGGGATTCGCCTAAAGTACTCCCAAATTCAATAGATAATTCATCTGTACCATGTATCCTTTCTTGCTGTCCAAAATTCTCATCTCGCAACACGTCGAATTGAGTACATTCCATTACAATGTTGTAGAAATGTTTTGGTGCAAAATCTGATTGTTTGAGGACTTAGAAACACCATTTTTTTTTATTGTGAGACGAAAGTCCATTCGTTATTGGAGTTTATTGCAATGGAGTTGTCTTGTTTAGCCGCAACTACATTAGGCGAACCCAACACTCCTCTTTCCCAACACCCCGCCTAGCGGCCTCAATCGATTTGCCTTTGTTCTCTAGATTCTCTTTATTATTAGAGTTAAAATTTGTAGCTTCTTCAGAACTATTTGCAACAGCTCGATTAACAGTAGCATCCCTGATAACCCCCAAATTATTTCGAAAATCTCTTCCTTCACCAGAATTATCATCAGGGACTAATTGTCGTTGTTCTTCTTTGTTGCTTTTGCTCTGAAATTTAGCATTTATAATCTCCCTTGCATCACCTTGCTATTGCTCCACATCCGTACCTTTATCCGTTGCATCATTTTGATTTTTAGCACCAACCTTCCCGAGATACACACGACAACTATTTTCATCATGCCGTTGTCGTTTACAGTGTATACAATACCTTGGGAGATTATTATAACAAACTCTTGATAATGCTCAATAACTTTGCCTGAATCTTTGTCCACGAAGAATAACTTTATTTTTTTTAGATGCTTATCCAGTAGATCTAGAATGACCTTAACTCTAGTAGTACTTGGCCTGGTATGTTCCTGAGTGGCTATATCTACCGCAACTGGTTTCCCAAGGGCTGAAGCAATTGATAAAAGTGATTTTTTGGCAAGAAGATTTGGTGGCAGATCTGGAAAAGATATCCATGTCAATGCTTTCGATGTTTCTTCCTTAGGATTGAACCATATAGACCAAAGAAACGTTCTAGATAGAAACTCTTCACCATTGAATTTGATATAACCAGAATTTCTCGACAAAACTTGGACAAAGTCTTCATATAAATAAAACCTGATCAAGAGTTGATGAAACTCAAGTTGTCCAACTCATACGGCTATAGCCATCAGTAAACAGAAGAAAATAGCGACTCACATCAAGTGACTTAGTCTTCATCTGTACGTACACACAAGTCAACATGTACAAACTCAAAGCAACTGCTAGCCCTCCAAGATTTTCCTGTAGGGAAAGATATTCTACTTTGTTTTCTAATTGTGCATCCTTCATATAACTCAAGCTCACCCACTTTTGGTAAACCAACTATCATGTTCTTTCTAGTCAACAGTTTCAACTCATTAATGTTCAAATGACCATAGCGAAGATGTCAAAATTAAGTTTCATTAACACCTTTAAAAACTAACACATTCTTAACAATATCTGAAACATTAAAGGGAAGCATATTGTTCGGAGTCATAGACATATTTGCAATAGTTTGACCAGATTTCTTGTCACTAACAATACATGAGTCATTATCAAACAAAGCAGAATAACCATTCACCATCAATTGTCCAACACTTAGAAAGTTGTAAGCCAAACTAGGAATGAATTGCACATCACACATTAATGTAGAATTACCCTACATTGTTTTGATGGCTATGGTACCTTTGCCTTCAACACGTACTTGCTTGTCATCATCAAATCGAGATTCACTCTTTTTTGACTCATCAATATTTCTAAATAGAGACTTTGTACCAGACATACGATTCGACCATCCACTATAAATAATCCAAACACCATCAGAACTGTCAATAATGAGAGAATGAGCCATGAACAACTTACTTTCATCCTTAACTTACTCGGAGAAATCAGTGTGCTTCTGCTCATATATTTGCTTGGTCCAACAATATGCTTCAGCTTGGCCAAACTTCTTGCAATACTAACACTGCAAGTTACTCTTGGGTTTATGTGACTTAGTAAATTGTCCTCTGCCTCTACCACAGCCTCGGCCTTGCCCATGAAATCTGCTTTTAATGATGAGCGGTAGATTTACACTCATTTAAAGCCTATTCATTTCAGCAATGTCACGACCCAGGGTACCCCTAGATGTAACAAGGCAGGTAAAACCCCGAAAGGCTCCATGTAAGCCACTTAACATATCATAACATAAGAGTAGAACAATAAAGCATAAAGCTCATTTCAAGTCTTAGAAGTTTTTCATAAAAGAAAGCGGAAGTCTAGACTTGTCTCAATATAGTTATCTATTACAATATTTGAATGAAATAGGGCCTAGCCCATACAACATGTCCGAAAAGGGAAAGTACAAGAAAGAAACTACAACATAGGAAAAATTCATCCTCGAACCATGAGGACTCACCAACAAGCTCGGAAGATACATAGGTCCAAGCTTTAGCCACTAGAATGATCACCTCTAGAATCGGACCCTACACTTGGGAAAAATGTAGGAAAAGTAGGGGTTAGCACAAAAATGCACTAAGTATGGTAGCAATGCATAAAAATGTTTAAAACATGCAAAAAGGGACATTTCATTTGAAAGTATGCAATTTGCCAAGTTTAATCATCATATAAAATAGTAGAAGTCATAAGTCATAATCGTGGACAACATAAGCCAATATCATCTTTAAAACCCTTGAACTCATATACAAAGTCTCTTAAGTAACTATAGTTCATTATTCATGTTCTTATTGTGGCAATAATAACCTTAACTGAGATAGAGACCATGTGAGCTAAAACATGATCACCCGGTGTCTCCCAAACCGAAAAGAGTTGTTCTACTTGCCTAAGGTAGAACCATGAACTCTTAGCTTAGGTGGATCCACTATCTAGATAACTTATGGGGGCACATAGTTTATGGGATACAAAGATTGCTACTAGAAACACAGACTCAACTAACGTAGAAGGTTTCAATCTCATGAGACATGCATGGGAAGCCCGAACTCAATAACGTAAAAGACTTCCATCTCATTTCAAAATCCACTCGGTGCTAAGCATAATTCCCACGAAATACTTATTAAGTCTTACTTAACTCATGTCTCATGGAAGGATGCCCCTGACAATCAATCCAAGTTAGTTCACTAGGATAGCTCTTATTCATTGATTCAATTAGGTGAGAATAACCTTTCAACCTAAGAATCCTTTCTATGTGAGAAAACCTTTCACATCATGGTTGTAAGTGTTTCATGAGAATGACCTTCCAACAACCCAACAACACAATCAACATTGACACTTTACTCTCAAAGCACCTTCATAACATTTTACATACGTTCATAAGATCATGCATAAACTCACACTTTTCCTTTCCAAGGTTCAAAGCCATCTTCAATCACCAATTATAGAATATATGAATTAGATAGGGATTTCATCACAATTTCATGTAATTCTATCAATTCATACATTAGATCATAAAATATCTTCTTTCACAATCAACAACCCAACCTATGAGATCACAATTTGGAGAAATATGGGGTTTTGCATGGGTTCATAAGGGAAGCATCATAAAAGCATTTTAGATCATCAATTAATGCATATTTAAACATAATTAAGCCATTAAAATCATTAGATCAAAGAACGCATGGTGAATGAAGAAAACCCTAGCTAATTGGGGGAATTCTACCATGTGAAATTGAAGGTTTTGAGAGGGCTCCATGGGTGACAACTACCAATGGATGAAAACCACCATACCTCAATCACAAATCCCTGTGAATTTGATGTAAATATCCTTGCTTCTTGAACCCTACCTTTCACTTTCTTCTTTTTCTTTGAGTTTCTAGAGAGAGAATTTTTTTGGAGAGGAGGAAGTTTTGGGAATTGATTTGAGTTTTAGAAATAATGAGTTGGATGACTTAGTTTAGGGTATTTAAATCCTTATATATGTGGTCTATATTAGGCTAAAATGACACCACTTAATATTAATTGAAACTGGAAAACCCCAAAATACCCCTAAACTAATCCACTAAAACAGTTCCCAGTCACTATCCATGAGACCACGTTGACGGGTCGTGGATGGAACCACGGACCATCCTGGTCAATCGTGGTTTGGTGACAGAGATTTACGGCCATCTACGGACCCACCACCTATGGGGCGTGGAACCACCCACAGTGCGTGGGTCCTGCCGTGGTTCACTGCTTTTGGGCAGTTTCCAGGGGTCCTCCTCAAGGATCCATGGTTGGTCCTTGATGGGTAGTACCTTGACGTTCTAACGTGAAATTCTTTATTTTAAGTACATGGAGTTACATTCACGCCTCTAACCCTCATGTTAAGCTCTAGTTTAGCCTACTAGTTTCCGGGGTGTTACAAACAATTAGTGTTCTCAATGCCTAATTATGCCCTATCTAATTATATTTTGGTGATTTACATATATGAAGGCTAATGGACTAGGAAAGGATAAATACTTGAAAGAAAGACCAAAATATTGAAAAGAGTAGAAACCCAAACTTGATGTTCGCCTAATCGAAAGGGTGAATCACCCAAATGGTTGAACCTCGCCAAAATGGAAATTTTTAATGGTCCAAGTGTTAAATTAAATTGGTGAAGAAGAAATTAATTGGTGATCCACCGATTTGCTAACGGTGAACCCAAATGCATAGCCGAAAGTGACAGACTGAAGAGTAAAATTAAAGGCTATCTTAGGAGCACAAGGTGATATTTGGTGATTCGACAATCATGAAGAAAATATTCTATCGAGTCCACCTACTCGTGTTCAAACACCTGAAGCCTGAAGCTACTAAAGGTGAGCTTAAAGATAAGAACGACGATCTGTCGAGTGAGTTCGGTCAACCCGACTAATATTGTCAAAGGGGATGCAGAAGAATCTTTTTAGAAAGTATAAATAGTTAGAAAGAGAGAGAAATTAGATCTATCTTATCTTTTATCATTTTTTACTCTTGAAACTCTTAGGGGGAGAAACAATTGAGTATTGCTCTTTGTTTGGGGTTTAAAATTTTGCTCTTGTAATTGACAATTGGAGGGTGAAAAATTGATGAGTAGTAGATTTGCACTCATTTGAGGTCTATTTAGCTCAATAATTAGTGTCTTCAATGCCTAATTTGTCTTAATCTTATAAAATGTTGATGATTTTTAGTTTATGAAGGAAAATGGACAAGACAAGGATTGATGTTCGAAAGAATGACCAAAAATGTAAAAAGAAGTGAAAATTATACATTGTTCATCACCTAACAAGAAAAAGGATCTCCTAATGAGTACGACCTCACCCAAAATAAAAGTGCATAACACTTTTGTCTATCGAATCGGGTAGGCGAACTCCATTAGAGAAGGCGATTAGCCGAATTAAAACAACGGCCTTGCTGAACATCTTCAAAAATGACAGTATAAAAAATAAAAAATTGAATGCTCAAAAAGGAGAACCAAGGTGGTACTCGATGATTCACTGAATGTGAAAGATTGACTCAAACAAATTCGCCAACTGAGGTTCAAATACCTGAAGCCTAGAGCATGAAAAGGTGAGCTGAAGAGCAAGAGGAGATTCGCTGAACGAGCTCGGTGAGCTTGATTAATGTCGCTGAATGAGATGTGCATTGGGTTTTTGGGCCAAATTTTGGGAAATTAAAAATAACCCAAAGAGAGAGAAATTAGGAATCAAAGATAGAGAGGGAGGTCTTGAAACCGTAGTTCTAAAATTATTTTTGGAGAGAATACTTGACCCTTTTGAAGAACACTTTCTAGCTTTTGGGAATTTTCATCTTTGCTCTTGAATATGATAAATTGAAGTTGAATCCAAAGTGAGTTTATTCGGAATTGCTTAATTTCTTGTTACCCATGACTACTTTCATGTAAGGTATATTTTCTTTGCTTTTTGTGATGGGTGGAGAAAACCCCAAGATCTAGGGGTGCAATTATGGGGTTGGGTGTTGATTTATTATAGTGGGTATTGTGTTATGCTCTTTTTTGCTGCTGTTCATACGTGAATTTGGGCTAATTAGTAAGGTTTAATTTATGGGTTAAGGTTGTAAACTTAATTCATACTTCAAATCTCTGGTTGATGCTTGAAAGAGATTAATTGGAGTGGGTAATTAGTTCAATACTAGCAATTTAGGTTTGATGTCTGTAACTTGCTTGAAAATAGAGGTTATGGGATGGATCTATTTGCCCAATTTCTAATGATTGAATAGAGTAAGGTATTGGGTTGTTTAGTTTGGCATTTAGATAAACCGAAAGGAGATTCTTTGCATAGATGCTTTGAGATCGAAATATGATTAGCGTCAATGAAGATGACCTAGCCTATTCATGAATGTTCATCACTATAGAGCAACACAATTACAACTATGTGACATTGATTTCCAATCTCCGCACCCCTGGATTGCTTGTTACTTCTTGAATTCTTCGATATTTTAGTCTAATTTCGATAATTGATTACCAAAGCTTTTTATTAAATTGGTGGAATCATCCACCCATTTTTTCTTATTATTACAAATGAGCGATCTTAACATCCAAATTTCTTGATAAAAATTCTCTACGATATACCATTCTATGTGGGATATGACCCGTAGAAACAAAACAAAACAAAATAAAGACAATTATTCACAATCTAGATAAAAACAAGTAAACAAGAAATCCTAAATCAATTCAATATGCCTAATTGTTCCCCTACAACAGAGCCATTTTCAATAACACTAAAATCACTCTTCAAAACCAATCAAAAGAGTGAGTGGTCGTCGTCAATATAAAGACCCAACTAAGTTTCGGGGTTGAATCCCACAAGGAATAATGTACTGGCAATTGAAAAGATAAAGGTTAACTAGATACTAGTTTGAATCTAAATAAGCAATGTACAAAATTATCAAATAAAAGGGAATTTTTCTAATTAAACTATGAACGGGGGCCAAGACTATATCAAGCAAGGGATGTATGGGAATTGAGAAAATTCAAGACTTAATCAACACTCAATGATCCAGAATAATTCAAACCAAGAGCACTCAATAATAGATAGGCTAGATCATCTTAATTCAACCCTAATATTCTTTCGGTCTCAAAGGGTTATATTGCGATATCTCCTTTCGGTCTCAATCACGACAATACAAAACAACCCATTAGCTTAATCTAGACCTCTCTTTCTTGTAAGTCTTGCACTAAAAAATGAAACCCTAAAGTATCTTTTTTCGGTCTCAAATTCAAGATTCAAAGCTAAAATGCAATTCTCAATCTAATTTTCCACTTCACGAATTCTATTTTCAAGTAACCCACAAAGATCGGAAGCTAGGATTGAACGTGCACTCTCAACCCTTAAATTCAAACATGAAAACTAGATTGAACCTATTTCATGAAATAAAATATGGAAACAAGGAATTACAAAATCAATAGAGCAATAAATCAAATACCTCATAAGCTTTGTTTATTTGTGTCACGAAAGCCCCAATTTAATACAAGCAATTACTCCCATATTTCTAGAAATTAAAAACAAGGAAATGAAGAAAGGTACAAAATATTTACTAAAATAGAACACAATCTTCAGATCCACGTATGAAATGTGAGGCCACTTGCCCTCAATTTTATCAACCCCAAGATCAAGAACAATGTAAAATCTACTTTTTGATGAGGTTTTCTCTCTACAGTATTCTCCCTCTAACAATTCTTGGATTCTGAAAAATGTTCCACCCTATCCCTATTTTTTGAATTTTTGGTCCAAAGCTTGAGAATTTTCCATTCTACACTTATCTGAAAAGGCGGGATTCATAAAAGTGGCATCACAAAAGGAAATATATGTTCACTTAAGTGACCTTTGCCTCTTTGGACCAATTTGCAAAAGTGAACCTTGCGTCATCGCTTACGCGATTTGTTGACCTTAGTTGGCTGTTCTCTTAAGCGAGTCCCAACTCGTAGGTGCAAGATCTGGGGCATGTTTTCTACCAAGTTTTGCTCTTTTTCAGCTTCGACTCCACTTTTATTCCTCATTTTCTTTCCCAACATCCAAACACTTGAAACAACACAATTCAAAGGATAATAAACCTCTTTATCTACTTGAGTGACACAAAATCACAAGAAAAAAGCTTCAAATGAGTGGAAATCCACAACTCATCAACAACCCTAACTTAAAACTTTGCTTGTCCTCAAGAAAAACAACATAAAAAACACAAAAGACACTCAATTTAAGCACAACACTCTTCCATTTCAACAAGGATCAATGATTATGACTTTGGTTGGTACTAATAATTAGCAAGCAAGAGATTTCCAAGCCAAGCAACTCCCTCAAGTTTAAACAAAATTCCCAAACTCATTGATTTTTAAAAATGATCAAGTGACAACAAGAATTCTCAAGAAGTGACTCACAATTACTAGTATTCTAACAACTTCTGTTGACTCAATTTCGGAATCTATCAACTTCACCAATCCATCCTAGAACTCATTCCCTCACCAGAAAAGAAATGTCCCACAAAACACACAAGTATTTACAATACGAGGGACAACAATACAAACACTAACACTCAAAAAGTGCCACACCATAGGCCTGCCCATATTTTCAAACAACATTGACTCAATTTTATTCGATCGGAGATCTCAAAGGAATTTGTTAAGCTTGTAATGTAGTTTTAGGGAAGGTTAGAATATCACTTAGGTACAAGTGAATGCACCCTCCTTAAACACTACACATAACTTTTCAATCAACAACTTTTCCACTTTTCTTTATTTTTCAACTCAATGCACATTTCCGTCATTTCCTTATTTTTTTCCCGTTCTTCCATTCTAGATTCCCCACATGCACCCATTTTCAACTTTTGGAGGATTCAAGTCTTATTTATTCAAACACTCTCTTTCTTTTTCACAACTTTTTTTTTCTTTGAAACTTCTCCTCAATTCTCAAGTTCCTTTTTTTATCAATCCCTCATATGGTAAGCATCCATCTATAAGTTTCCCATAACACCCTCAACTTGGGCTTTTAGCCTCAACTTTCATCATTTTCAAGTTCAAAGAGGGAAGGATTCTAAAGAAGTTTACTTTTAACAAAGGTCAAGGCTTGTAATGTAGTTTCCAATAAAAAGATAAGGCCTAAAGGTGACACTTGAGGACATATTTAGTGCAAAGGTGGTATTTTTAGGCTAAGTGGACTTCTAGGACAATCAAAGAAAGCCTAAGATCACTTCTCCAACCAAACTCATTCAAGACCAACATTTCCAGACTAACTAGGCAAGTTTTAGTTAACACATATGAACACAAGACATTATTCACAAAGACTGACTACACATGGAATGAAACTATTCAAGATGGCTTAATTTCACTTCCTAGTCAAGAAAAAAAGAGTTATTTTCCACTTCAACACCTAGTAATTTGGAGTCATAAAATGAGTCAACCCATTGTCACAAAATCATTCATTTTCACAAAACTTTCGGAGGGGTGCTCATTTCTCAACTCAGAAGGTTTTACTAAATCTATTAGTACCAAAACAAGTCACAACCTCACATTAGAGAACCATAAAGGCTACAATACTCAACAAAATGATGATTTTCCCTTAAAATGATGTCACCCAATCAATCATTTGGAAAATTCAAGCCTTTTCGTTGAGCTTTCACAAGGGCTTCCAAACTCACAAGCAACAAGTACTCAGACTTCCCCTGCTTTAAGGCATACAAGCATGGAGCACTATCATCATAATTTAGTACTACAAAACATAAACTAATAAAAGATACTAATATAATTAAACCAAAACATAATAAAAATGACCAATCCGCATAATAAACAAAAGCATCCAAAACAACAATCCAAAATGTCAATCAAAATAAGATAAAACACCACAAAGGAGAGCACCCCCAACTAAAAATGATGTTGTGTCCTCATATCACAACTAGAATACTCAAAAAAGGAATATGAAGGGCTCCCTAGGCTGCGTCAATCCTCTTCATCTGTCTTGATGGCCTCACTATCCTCATCTCCACCATCATCACTCCATGTAGAAACCTCATCTCCATCCTCGTTTGGCCTAAAAGTCAGGAGTGGTTCATTTGCCTTCAAAACCTTCCAAAGTCCTTTTACCCCTTTCCACATCAGAGTGAAGAACTTGTCTCTACTCTTCTTCCACTTCTTCATTTTACTGTGTGAGATGCTTAAATCTCTATCTAACTTAGCCAAACCGATATAGGCCTTCTCTAAATTTGCAAGTTGAGCTTTTTGCTTCCTTTGATCAATTAAATAGGCATCAAACTCACTTTGGGGCACATAAGATCTTGGCCCAGACGATGACTCACCCGGCCCTTGAGGCAGCCTCGCCACTATTTCCTTCACAATATTCAACTCACTAGCTAATGAATCAAAATGGCCTAAGACTGCCGGTATAGGAGAATCATCATCCACATGCACATACTTAACGGAGTCAACCTTCCTCTTTTTGTTTTTTACCACCGTGCCCTCACCACACATCTTGAGTGGGAAAATATGATTTTTGGGCTCCATCCAAGTGTCACCCGGAAGTACCTTTACCTTAGCCCATTTACAAAGCTCTGTAATTAGAGAGGGAACAATGAGAGATAGGTTGTTATATAGTTGAAATTTCCAGAACTAATTCAAAATCAAGTGGTGTATATTCAGTGGGACATTATCAAGTGAACAGGCCCCTATTTGTGCTCGCAATACCAGAATGTTGCTAATGTTCCCACTTGGGGGAGTATGGCTGCATACGATCGACATCCATATCCTTTCCTCCGCGGTCAAGTTTGAGCATAAAATCTCATCCTTTGTGATGGCCTAAAGAACATTTTTGCCTGGACATAGCTTTGAAGCCATCCAAGCATCCGAAGCACAATCTTTGTTCGTGAAGGTCTTGATATCATGGTTGAGTAAACCATATATTTGATTGATTTCCTCTGGCCCATAGTTGACAGCCTTCCCCCGGATGGTGATCAACCTTGATGTCATGTCACTCTCCATGAGGTTGGCATAAAACTCCCTCACCCATTGCTCATTTGCCTTGCAAGGTTCATCTCCAAATCATATCCAACCGGATGCAATCAACCGTTGGTGGAAAGTTGGAAGCGTGTCCTCAACTTTGTCAAGTGATATGCCTCTCTTCGGAAATAGTTTCTTCTTTATCAAATTAGCATAATAGATCTCTTGTACTCGGAGAGAGACAAATTGATATTGGTCATATTCGACCACCATTTCCTCCTCAAAACCTAGTTCATGTGCCATTCTTGACTTTGTGAAAATCTGAAAAAATCAAAGTAGCATAGAAGTGTGAGAATCATGTGTTAAATAATGCTATATCATAGGTAGAAGTCAAAGAAAATGGTTAGAACTCAATTTGGAACCAAAACAACCATGCTGAAAAATTTCATGTTGGCATAAAATAGTCTCAGATGTCACAAAAGTGAAGTCATGTTCGCTACAACAAAAAAGAGACCAGAAGACCACTTATGCGGAAATTGCATAAGCGAACATCACTTTTTAGATAGCGAGTCCACTTTTGCGAACAGTCGCCCCCCTTCAACAAGAACAACCAATTTTAATCTCACTTTTTAGCACAAAATTTCAACTACCATCAGTGTAACATCAACAACAACCAATCAAGCAACCAAGAAACATAATCATTTCTGCACATAAGTTTCAAAAATCATTTTTGAGTTCTTTTTGGCATTTTGTCAAACACTTGTGCCCAATCTATTTTCAACAATTAGATCATGAAATGGGTACTCAAGATTTCCTCAAATACTATAAATCATCCCACACACATGCATTTAACAATTTAAGCAAATAGTTTGGCCAACACATTCACAATTTTTGTCCCCCACCCCCTAAGTTAGAGAAGTTACTACCCACTAAATACCCCCAACTTACATCAAGGAAAAATTAATTATCCAAATGAAATTTACCAATTCAAGAGAGGTAAAGTGAGAGAGACATACTGGATTGTGTTTGAACAATGAAGACCAAAAGTTTAGAACGATTCGAGACATTTGAGGAGGAGAGGAAAAAGTTCGACCTTTTTTTTTAAGGTTTTTGTCTGTTTGGATTCTGATCACTGCCTTTTGAACTCCTTACCTTTTCTTAGGTGGCATTTGGTTGCTTTCGTGACTTCTGATGAAATGCGGGGTTCGCTTAAGCGAGTGCCCCTTTGCTCAAGCGATGTTTTCTTTCGCGAGAGGGAGATGCTTTTGCAGACTTCGCTTTGAGTTAACTGGTGTTCGCTTTTGCCACTCCTGTAACCCCTTTTTGGGAGGTCACTCACTGTCCAAATTGGCAGACGCAGGGGTGATTAGGTGATTCACATAGTCTCATTGGGCGAGCCTGGGCACCCAAAAATCTTACCAAGTCATATTTTGATGGGTTTTCACCTCAAATTTCATTTTCTCTAAGATTCATGCCTCTAAGCATGTTCAAATTAAATTCAAAGACTCCAAAATCATGAGGATTAATCAAAAACACAAATTAAACATAATCTAGAAATCAAAAACTCAAAATTAAACTAATTTGTATACCGATAGGGTGCCTCCCATCAAGCGCACCTCAACGCCAGGTACATCACCCTTTATGTTTCCACTTCAAGGCAATGAACTGTCTCCCCAATTTGAGATCAATTTCACTTCGAAGAGCATTGGGAGTGCAAGAGAGTGTCAAGTGTTTCATCCAATCTCTCCACTTTGAAGATTTGAATTTTTTACCCAACTTCAGATCATGCTTTCATTTTTTATCATTGGGCAAGACGGAAAGGGTCACTAGGCCATGTGAGCATTGAACTTGATAATTATTGGCCTTGAATTGAGTGACACTCTCATTTTTCAAATGAACTAAAGTTGCCATATATGATCTTTTTTGTTTTTTCTTGCAACTCTAGTACCATGCTAGTTATTTTGGCTTCTTGGATTGTTATTGCCTTTTGTTGGATGTACAAGCTCAAGATATTTTCTATATCCACCTCTACCTCTTCACTTGTTTTGGCTTTAAACCTTTTAAACTTGAACATGAATTGGATCGTCTCATCATACCAAGTAAGTGCAAGTCATGAGACTCTTATTCGCTCTTTTCAGCCATTGGATAATGAGGAGTTTTCACCCTCACGATTTCTCTCAACTTAGCCCTAAGAGTAGCAAGTCCAAACTAAGATAGAACATGCAATAAGACCGATCTAGGTGCCTTTTTCAAAACCTATCCATTTATTAGAGGAGGAGGAATAGGGCTTTCTTGCCCCAACTGAGCTTTTCATCCATGACCCTAAGCATTAATTGACTTATTACATTTGATTCACCAAAACGCCATGGGTCGGTGAAAGGCATACCACTCCCAATGATGTAATGATAATGAAAAGCCATAGAAACAAAATAAAAGAAAATAAAGATAGATATTTACAATCTAGATAGAAACAAGTAAACTAGAAATCCTAAATAAATTCAATACGCCTAATTGTTCCCCTGCAGCGGTGCCATTTTGAATAACGCTTAAATCACTCTTCACAACCAATCAAAAGAGTGAGCAGTTGTCGTCAATAAAAATACCCAACTAAGAGTCGGAGTCGAATCCCACAAGGAACAATGTACTGTCAATAGAAAAGATAAAGGTTAAGTAGATACTACTTTGAATCTAAATAAGCAATGCACAAAATTATCAAATAAAAGGGAATTTTTCTAATTAAATTATGAATGGGGGTCAAGACTATATCAAGCAAGGGATGTCTGAGAATTTGGAAAATTCTAGACTTAATCAACAGTCAATGATACATTGCAATTCAAATCAAGATCATTCAATAATAGCTAGGCTAGATCATCTTAAGTCAACCCTAATCTCTTTTCTGTGTCAAAGAGTTATATCGCAATATCTCTTTTTGGTCTCAATTACGTCAGTACAAAACAACCCACTACCTTAATCTAGACCTCTATTTTGAGCAAGCCTTGCACTAAATAATGAAACCCTAAACTATCTCCTTTATGTCTCAAATTCATTCAAAGCTAAAAAGCAATTTTCAATCTAATTCTCCAATTCCTAAATTGTATTTTCAAGAAACCCACGAATATCAGAAGCTGGGATTGAACGTGCACTCTCAACCCATAAATTCAAACATGAAAACTAGATTGAAACTATTTCATGAAATCAAACATGGAAACAGGGAATTACAAAAGCAATAGAGCAATAAATCAAATAACCAAATAGCTTAGTTTATTTCTTACACGAAAGCCCCATTTTCATACAAGCAATTACACCCACATTTCTAGCAATAAAGAACAACGAAATGAAGAAAGGTACTAGATTTTACTAAAATAGAACACAATCTCCAGATCCACAAATGAAATGTGTGGCAACGTGCCCTCAATTATCTCAACCCCAATATCAAGAAAAATGTTAAATCTACCTTTTGATGAGTTTTTCTCTCTACAATATTCTCTATAACAATTCTTGGATTCTAAATAATGTCCCTCCCTAGCCCTATTTTTTGTATTATTGTTCCAAAGCTTGAGCATTTCCCATTCTGCCCCTGTCTGAAAAGTGAAAAGGCGGGCTTCACAAAAGCGACAAGCAGTTCGTAAAAGTGAACATAAGTTCTCTTAAGCGACCTCTACTTTTTGGACAAGTTCACAAAAGTGAACCCTGCATCATCGCTTACACGACATGTTGACCTTGGATGACTGCTCGCTTAAGCGAGTCCCAGCTTGCACATGTGAGATCTAGGCTTGTTTTTTGCCAGATTTAGTCAATAAAGGTCCAAAAGTTGGCTTCCCGACCTATGGTGGGCATTGACGGTCCGTCGTTCCATCGACGGTTCATACGTACTTACCGTGGGTCTCAAGAACAACTACTGCCCCTAAAAAATTTTAAGTTTCAAATTTTGTTTTAAATTTTTTCCTTTGTTTTTTTTTGGTTTCTTTTAATACTAATAAGTCTCTTACAAGTTTTATGGCACCCAAAAATATTCATACGTGCCAACAACAAGGGAAAATAAAGTCTATGGCTTCGTCACGTCGGCTGATATAGGTTTTGCATGGTAAAGAGTATGCACCTGATCATACTAGAGGCTCCTCCACTGTCCATTTGTCCACGAGGCACTGAAATAGTCAGGTTGTGGTATCTGATAAGGAGAATGGCCCCTAGGTCTAAGGAGAGGGCCAGTCTTCAGGAGACGAAAATCAGAAGTCGAAATACGGCTTTAGTTCCAGCTTAACAACAACCCCAACCTTGGACACCACTAGCTCTAGTGAGGCTCGTGATCCCCCTAGTATACCTTTATTGCCTGTACATTTTTCCACAGAGCTGAGCATGTGGTATGTTTAAGAGTAGTTCCAAATATACTATGACGGGAAATACCGAAATGAACAACAAAAGATTGCCCAGATCATAACTGAGGAGCGTCTGGTGCTTACTGGGAGCCTTCACACTGTGCCTACTATTCATGATCTTTTCAAGAAGCATATATGTGACTTGATGGCGGAGAGTTCAGACAAATATAGCGAGGAGATGGTATAGGAGTTCTACACTTCCTATGCAGCCACATTGTAGAATGCTATGCCACAATGAGCCAAGCCTTTGGCTCAACCTCCATTGTTGACTACCTTGGTGAGGGCTGTACCTATTGATATCTCAGAGACTACCATGTGCCATTTTATTTATGGCCCCATACATGCTCAGTCGATTAATATGGCTGAGTACGACTATAGGATGAGGATAGTGCAGGGCATAGCTTTTCGTGACTCGGAGAAGAGGGAGCAGTTATTATGTTGGATGGCTCACCATATTGAGGATAAGGGAGAGAGCACCGAGTGGGTGTATGAAACTACACAGCCTATATTTGCTACAAAATTTTGGTGGTTCATTGTACGTCATAGACTGTCCCCCACAAGGTGGATAATGTTGTCACCTGGGATCGTGTGGTGATACTTGTAGAATTGATGGCAGGGCTCGAGGTAGACTTCTCGAGGATCATTATTTTGGAAATTTATGAGAGGGCCTTCTGGAAGACCACTTCTATGCCTTTCCCATTTTTGATCTTCCATCTCTACATAGAGGCTACAATCCCTCTTTGGCACTCTGATAAACTGGTTGAGGCAGTCAAAACCGTTGATGTGGGTTTGATCAAGAATGATGGAACCTAGCAGTTCTGAGAAAAAGGAAACTTATTGACTTGCCCCTCTTGAGTGCTGATGTGGTTGTTGATATTGAGCAAATTGGGGTTGAGCACACAACTAATGACATAATTTATGCCCATAAGATGGAAGCCTATATACATGCTCCTCCTTCCACTTCTTTCGGTCACACTTCTAGCACACCTCATGCTCCTACCCCTTCGGGGTCCATTCTGATACCTGTAGACCAAGTCCATAAATTATAGACTCAGATGGCTACCTTGTTACAACATATGAGGCCATGGATATATAAATTCGTGGAGGAGTTGGAGGCTCGCATGGAAAAGATGATGGATGACAAGATCAAGGCGGTGCACAAGCGATTAGATGTTTTTGAGCTACGGGTGCTTGACAGGCCTCAGACAGGACCCAATAATGATGTGACCACTTTCCAGACAGAGTTGGATAGGCTCCAAGCTGATGTTCATGCTCTTGTTGCTACTGCTGAGGTTGCCCCAGAGCCTACACCTGAGGTAGATGCGGATGATATGGTGTTGAGTTCACCATTTGGAGATAAGATGTCGTCGCTTGATCCCCCGTGCGGCCGAAAAGTGCACCCGCTCTTTTAAGCCCACTAGTGATGTAGATGAGTCTAGATGGGCCAAGAGAAGGGAGCAACAACAGTTAGATGCAGCCCAACGACAATCTCTATTCGAGGAGGAGCTTCGGCAGAGGAGAGAATGAGAGATAGTTGGGGGTGCATCGGGTTCTAAGTGCATTACTGAGGGTTTTCCCACTACTGTTAAGGGAGTCACTAATGATGATCCAGCGGGTTTTGGGAAATCGAGCCCATTTGCTTCTTGTGGGTCTTCGTCGCTTATGCACCACGGGTTTGTCTCACCTTGTGTTTTACACTTTTTGTGCATTGAGGGAAATTGCACCATATTTTTGCTGGGGTGAGGTAAATGGATGGTGAGTGTTAGTGTGAAGCATGAGTAACAAACTCACAATCTTTCCTTGCGGTTTTCTTGCCTGTGTTCTTTTTGCCCAAGGGATTGTCTTACATTTCCATTGAACCGGCTTGTTTAAGATAGTATAAATGTATAAGTAGCTAAAAATGAAAGCATGATGGCATGAGAGCATAAAAATGATACCCCTCCAAATTTTGCTTATGTGTTATATCTGTGAGCTTGATAAAGTTGAATGTGTTGGATCTTTATATCACATGATAGGAACTGACATGATATCCTGACTTAAGCTATAACTTGAACCAGATGCACTAATGATCTGGCAGTGAAATAATGTAACATGTATGTGTGAACTTATTGCATATTCATATAGTATGTGCCAATCTAGAACTTGCCCCGTTAGTCTTCTTAAGATGATTTAGACTGGAAATTGGGAAGTGATCATAGGCCGTTGTTGATAATGATTCCACTTAAGCCTGAAAGAAACCAACCAAAAATAAATAGATGCTCCATTTGATCCAAATGTTTGAGCCTAACGAATACCATTTCTTTAAATACACCCAACTCACCTTCCCAAGGCCCCTCCTTGGACATTGTGCACCTCAACTTAGGCTAAAAGTCTAAGTTGAGGGTGGCTACTTCAGAAGTTACCGAAATCTTGGTCTTGGTCCTCTAACAGGACATTGTGCACCTCAACTAATGTAAAATACATAAGCTGAGGGTGGCTATGGTAAAGGAAAACTATAAAAAGGGTATGAAAAGAGTTGTTTGTAAAAGAAAAGGCCGAGAAATAGGGTAGTGAATGGTGTGACTAAATCGAAAAGCAACAAAAGAATGATATGAGGCTTGAATAAAAAGATGAAGAAAAGATGAAACAAGAAAGAATGTTAAAGTAAGAAATTTAAGTCAAAGTCACATCCGCATTAAATAAGTGATAAGGAGAAGAATAGAAAACAAGATGATGTCAAAACTGGTTGTGAAAGAGGTAAAATAGACAATGTAATGTCAAGAAAGGCGGAAAAGTCACTAAAATATCCAATTGTACAACACTGACCCTAAGCCTATCTACAAGCTAAGAAATTCCTATAGTGATCCTAAGTAACTAGTTTGGAAAGTCAAAATAGAGAAATAAGGGCAAGCCTATGGTATTGAGCACTAACTATTCTTTAACTCACTTCTAAGTGTGAGTGTGTACTGAGTAAACATCAAATCTTGTGTGAAAAAGGGATTTTTTTGTTGTAAGGGCAAAAGTTACATTGTTGAAGAATTGGCATCTTGGTGATTATAGTTTGTGTATGTGATGATGTATGTTGGTATGTTTATGTCATGTTTTGATCCACCTAAGTTAGCTTGTTAAGTTTCATAAGATTTGCACTATGCTGAAAAGAGTTCAAAAGGGATAATTGATAGAAGATGCCAAGTGATTGCTCGAGTTTGTATATTGCTTCTGCATAAGTGTCGTCTAGAGTTTGTTGTGTCGCTTTAAGACAAGCAACGATTTTAAGTTGAGGGTATTGATGTATCGTGAGTTTACAATATTTTTGATGCATTATACTTGAAGTTTGCATGCGTCTTAGGCATTTTGTTATTAGATGTGATGGTGTTTTGGTCTAATTTTGCAGTAAATAGGTTTGAAGCAGTTAGAGTTAAAAGTAGCTGAACTAGCAAAATTTTGGCAACAAACTAGCTCACCCACGAGCCATCATTTACTTAACGTGCTGTAGGTGGAGTGTTCAAGGAAGTATGACCAAGGGTGGAACCACGGAGGCTAACGACGTCCCGTAGACTGAGTGATGGACCGTGGATGATGGTTGTCGTTTGATTCAGAGAAGAGGAGTTCAAGTACTTGAACAACGAAGGGACATGACTGACCGTGCATAGACGTAAGGGCCGTAGGTGGTGATCGTCATTTGAAGACCATAAGATTTTGGCCAACTGCTGACCTACAGAGCTACCCACAGACCATTAATTGATTCACGGACCGTCGATGGCTGCCGTCGATCGAAACTGCTCAAACCAGACTTTCTTATATTTTCTTTTCCTACTTGGTTTAGGATTTAGTTTTTATAAATATAAGTTGTATTTTTCGTTTTTGGGGTGCTAGACCTTTTGTGAGACTTTACTTTGACTTTGAGAATTAGTGTGCAAACACTTTTAGCATTTAGTTCTTAAAGTTTGTTTATGCAATTTTGTCTTGATCTTCAATTCAAGATGTTGGATTTCATCTATTCAAATTGTAAGTTCATGATTTCTATTTCAAACCCTAATATGAATTGTGATAACTCAAGCATGAATAGCTAAATCCACAACTAGGGTTGCGGGAACCATGAGTAATCAACAAAGTAAAACCAATAATGAAGTAATTCTTGAATAGTATTTATGCATGTATTGTTAATCGTTTTGTTTAGAAAGCTTTTTAATGGTGGCCAACATTAGAACTCTCCTCAATCCTACTTACCGGACAAAGGAGGTAACGAATGAGAAAGGGATTAAACAACGGAGATTTAGACGTGATAATCCGCTATCTAATAGCCTCACCCACTTATTGCGAAGGCTAATCAAGGGTTAAGGGTAAGGGTTAGTTAAGCATACACCCATAGATGGACCAAGTTGCGTGGTGAAATTCCCTATTTGGAGGACCAATCAGTTAGGTTATACATAACCTAACCAACTTTGCATGTTAACACTAGGATAGAGTTATAATTATTGGAATTATTGCGTTAAGAACTTGTGGGGAACACATGTACCCTAGTTTTCATCTCATATTGATATTTCAAACTGAAAACTGTGATTCCTTGTTACTTGTTACTACAAATCAATCAACTGTGATTTTATTTAAAAATCCCCCCTTTTTACGGAAGTAATTTGACTAAAAGTAGATATTGTAAGTTAGTCTAAGTCTAGACCATTTCCTCGTGGGATCGACCCTAACCTAAAAGTTAGGTTCTTTATTTGACAACGACCGCTTATACCTCTTTAGGGAGGTGTAATTTGGGCATAATCAATAAGTCCAATGAAATGTAGATGAAAAATATTATTCATTAGTAGATAGCAAAGAACAATTTATTTAAAGTTAAGAAAAAAAAGAAGTCAAATAATTTCACTTTCTAAAGGAAAGTTGCATACTTGAGCTAGTTTGGACTATATTATCATGCCGCAAAGAAAAATGTATATTCTTTATTTCAAAGAGTACCGAAGAGAGGAGAAATTGGAAAGATAATGAAGAAGGTTGAATAGCGGGAGGGGGGAGAGAGAGAGAGAGAGAGAGAGTAGAAAATACAGAAAATTAATAAATCATTGATATTTACCGTGGTTGTATTGTTTAAGTCATGACTTTTCATTTGTTATAATATGTGAGTCTTGACTCACTATCATTTTTTTATTATCACAAGCATTTTTTGATTAAAATATGAATAAATCCAAAAATCTGAGAGAACAAACAATTAGCAATACTGAAATAGTGGAGTGCCACATCACCAGACTAAGATTCTCTCTCTCTGTATATATATCATCACATCATATATCATATATTATATATATATATATATATATATAAACACATAAGAGAATCCTAGGCCCGCTTAAATGGTGCCACCACAAATCACAATTCCCTTTTAATTTATTTATTTCCAAAACTAGCCTTCCCCTTTCATGAAACGTTGTGACTTTTATGAAAACTTGTGACTTTTATGAAAAATTGTGACTTATGAAAAGTTGTGACTTTTATTAAAAGTTGTGACTTTAATGAAAAGTTGCGATTTTTATGAAAAGTTGTGACTTTTATGAAGAGTTGTGACTTTTATGAAATATTGTGACCTTTCCAAAGGGTTGTAACTTTTCCAAAGAGTTGTGGCCTTTTCGATAAAGCACAATAAACATTTGTCGAAATTACCCTTTGTTGTCTATAAATAGAGGAATTTCCTCCCATTTTAAAAACAACGAAAATTGTGAACTTCTTCTTCTTCTTCTACACAAATAAATATTCGTATACTTTGTTCTTGTTGAGTGGCTTACCACACTATTGTATTTGTATCAATGCACTAGCGAATATAATCGTTCTATCCTGAGAGGATCTATTCCTTTAAACCTCAGATACTAGAGGGGAATAATTTCCTTAAGAGGACACTGTGCATTCGGTGGGCCCAATTTTTCCCTTTTTGTTTCATTCTATTGTCACAGATCCTGATATGTTTTTTAATAGTCATTAGTTTATGCTTATGTTATTAATTGTTGTTTTTGAGTACATGTTTTAAACTTTGTTGTTTATGTTTCTGCAAAGTTATTGTTATAAGTACTTGTTAATACAGATTAAATAACACACGTTAATAGAGTATTCAACAAGTTTTCTCTACTGAAATTGTTGAAGGTACAATAAAAAATGCCTTAAAGATCTATACTACCATATGTTCAAGACAAAATTCAAATTTCGTATGCCATTGTAAGGACATAAAGACCTTAAAAACTTTATTGTACCTTGATGTGCGAAATGAACTAGGAAAATAAGGCAAGAATTAATAAACTTTTGACATGGGTTTAAGGATGTGCCGGACGACCTATAGAGGAATATGACTAGACTGGAGCCGTTTTAATCCCAAAGACATAGATAACTACACAATAAATTAATTGCTCATATTCAATATGAAACATGGACATATTCTCAAGTTTATTGCAAGTTGTAAATACTTTTCTTGAAGTAATAGATGTGTTTCTCGACACTGCGATTGGAATAGAAGTGTAGTTTCAAACTGAACTTCATCACTTTGGTATGTTGATTTTTAAAAAACACCCAAACAAACTACATAGTTTTGTGTACTATTTTCCCTTTCAAGTATATACTAAGTTGAATTGTTGTCCAATATGATACATTCTCCCTTTAATTTTTCATTTTAATAATTACTTATGATACATTTAAATGGGGATCTTTAAAATGACATATGTAAAGCAAAAGGTAGGACTGAACCTTCTACACTTTAGAATTAGAATATTTATTCACTTTTTTCAGACTTTTAAAATTAATTTGTCCCTTCACCAATGAGTATTTATTTATTAGAAAATTTAATATCTCCGGTTGATGTTCATTTGATTCCCCAAAAATATCAAATAGTACTACTTCCCAGAAGCAGAAGGATAAATTATAAAATCAAATTATAGATGATTGATTGAAGGATAAATGATAAGATGTTATAATTATCATTTTCCTTTACTATATTAATGTTTGTTACTACGTAATCTTGTATGTAAGATAATATAGTGTTTTAGTTTTAATGAGTGATAGGTTTTAAGTATTTCTTTTATAAGTTTCCTGATATTAAATTTTCGCGCGAGGCGCGGGGGATTTTACTAATATATTTATATATATATATACTAAGACATATTCACAAAACAAAATTAAAAATTTCAAACTTTTTCTGTTTCATATCATTAAAAAATTAGCGTTAATTTAGTAATATCAAATTAGTTGGGCCCCTTTAGAAAGCCCACATTCCAAGTACCAAAGTATATTATAGAGGATAATCTCATAAATTATCATTAATTATGAAACTATTTAGGGGTTTGACCATTTTGGGATTTTAGGGTTTCACAGATCAGTTTAGTCTCGCTTCTATACGAGTTGTGCTTCTCAACCAAGGCTTACATTGGCGGCCATCACTTCCAACTTTTGTGAGTTTTTTTTTTTACATTTATTTATTTAAATTTTATCCTCAAAAGCTTAAAGACTTCATATGTGATCCATTGCCTGTTTAAATTTTTTTGGAATCATTAAATTTTTGTTTAAGTGATTGAAGAACAAGATCCAACTCAGATTCGCCATACATTCTTGTTTTTAACCTAGAGTTTTTTCCGTTGAATTATTTTTTGATCTTCTATGAAATTCCATGAGTTGATCATAAATGGAACAATGAAGAATTGTATAATAGATAATGACATGTTTAGAATTGAGGTGTGATTGTGTTTTTTATTTCCCATGAACTATTTTTACGAATCTTTCTTGCAACTCAGTCACATAAATAATAAATATATCCACAAAGATAGTGTTAATGTCTATGTTCCCCCTATATTTCCCACACTACACTTGTTAGATTATACTGACTATGTTGTTTAACAATCTTTATTTTAGTTATTAGTGTTTACTTTTATCTTAGTTTCAAATTTTTTTTATTCCTGGTTTGTTTTCCTCATGTTTCTAATTTAGCATAACTATATTATTATTTTTGTTTTTGAAATTACACCTCCTAATATTAAAGAGATTGTGTCATTTACAAATTTGGCTTTTAGTGAGTGATAGTTATTAAAGTAGAATTTCATCATTAAGTGAGGTAAGAGACAAGTTTTCCTTCAGTTTGTTTTTTGAATTATATTTACTTAAGGTATGTTGAAATTTATTTCTTATTATGTTGAATTTGAAATAAGAGTGTTATGTTAAAAATTGGATTATATATTTAGCCTATAGTTTCAATTTTAATTATTTTGTGGTACAATTGATATATTATTTTTGTCAAACATTTGAGTTATGTTATGACATTATATTTGTAGATTTTATCCTTTGGCCAAGTAACTCGTTTATGATGTTCTTATAAAATGAGTTTTTTTACTTATTTAAAGTAATTGAATTGGAAATTATATATCAATCTTTTTTTTACATTATTAGTTACAAATATATAATTATTATTTAGTATATTTTAAATAAACTATATGTATCTTAAAAACCTTATTTAGTCTCATTTATAAAGACACATATCTGCCATATACTAACTTAAATTAATTTTGAAATCAAAATTAATTTAACTGTAATTGTACTTGTTCAACCAAACGATACGCTTGTAATTACACTGTAATTAGATTAAGAAAAACAAATAGGTTATCATAATTATTATATTGAGTAATTATTATGTTGTGTAATTATATACTTACAAGGGTGGTAATTACATTAATTGTAATTAACATGTAGCTTTTCAAAGAGATCCTAAACAATTTAAGAATGGTAATGGATTCAGTTTTGTTATATATTCTTGTTTTCATCCTTGCTAATTTTTTGGAAGTGTTTTTTGATTTTCTACGTCATGCCATGAGATGAGATTACATGGAATAGTAAAAATTCATATAGTCAATCCTAACTTATTTTCAATTAAGGTATGATTGTGGTTTCTTTGTTTCTATGAGCGGTTACTTAAAAATCATTCTTGCAACTCTTCTTGGAAAACTCTTCTTTTAATCTGATGGTTTTCTGTAAAAAAATCTATATCCAGAAGACACTTGTAAGATTATACTGAATATTTTGTTATTGTTTATCAATGTACGTTTTAGTCGTTGTTGTGTACCTTTATTGTGTTATGTTATTTCAATAGTATCTCTGTTTCTCTGCCATATGTTAGTTATTATTGTATACTTATTCTCCTTTTTCTAATTTTTATCTAAGGTTTTTTATATCTTATTAATTCTCTATTTTCTGCTAAAAGTTTGAATCATTATTTACTTTTTTAGAGAGAGGAAAATAATAGAAGTGGATTTCATTTAAATAATCAACATCAGAAAAGGAAATATGAGTTTTTCCAATCAACCGCCTTATCCTCTGCATTTTATTCTAATGCCATTTGCTGATGGTGATGCTGGAGGTGTTTGGCCTCATTCTCCGATGAACTATGATCTATTTGAGTCCTATTGTCAGTTTAAGCATGCACCTTTTTTCAAGATAATGATAGATTCCGATAACAACTTGCCAAATTCTATAACATTCCTAGCTATTAAATCTAGAGTGAATTCACCAAATCTTCAAGAAAGCAAAGGGATACGTCATATATTTTATAAAACCCGTATGTGTGCTAAGTTCTTGAAAGAAACTTGCAAGAATGGGAAAATTGTACTTTTGCTCATGGTGTTGAAGATCTGCGGGATCCTCCTCCCAATTGGCAGGATCTAGTTCGTGTAAATGATAGAGAGTTGAATGAGGATAAGGAAAAAATGCATAGGATGAAAATTTGCAAGATATTTTATGATGGAGAGGAGTGTCCTTATGGATATAAGTGCAAATTTCATCATGAACGTCCTCCAAATTTTAAGACCAACATGCTAAAGGACAGGGATAGTTCTGCAATAAGTATCGAAACTACAAGGAACATTAGTGATCCTAAGATGATTGAGACTAGTAAGAATGAAAATGATATTGTCCATTTTGAGATGCCTACATATTGGAAGACAAAGATATCTAACAAGTGGGAGACAACAGGTCAATGCTCCTTCCGTGATCGTTGTCACTTTGCTCATGGCCAATCAGGTAAGCTAATCTTTTTATGCCCTCACATTTTCTTTCATTTATATAATTCAATTACATATTTATTGTAAAAAAAATTAAGGGTGAATAGTACTAGGTATTGATTGAGATCCTAGAGGAAATATTTTTTGTTGTTATGTAAGTTCTTTGTTAGAGATGAAATAGTTCAAATTAGAATGAGAATCTTGTATAAAATTAGAAAGAGAGAAGGTCTTCATATGATTTACCTTTTGTATAGTAATTGCATTAGAAAAGAGAAAATATCATCTAAAAAAATTGTAGCCAAAATAGCATTCAACTGTTGTATTCTTTCCTTAAACATGAAAATCTTGATGTGTTTGGGTCCATATAATATTCCAGGAATTGGTTGTGTTACAATGTCCTTTGATTGGTATTTCACATATTCACAACTATTTATTGTTCTCCAATGGCGACTAACTTATTTGCTCTGAAATACATTAGACATGTAGTTTCTCTGTCTATTCATATCTAACATTTAAACCAAGTAACAATGCAAAGCTAACAACATCTATCCTACATCTTGGTTTTTATAGGTCTAACATTAAAGTAACTTGGTCGTTGCAAAATTTTTACTAAACAAGTAGACACAAAGTATGTGAATGATGGCTTCATGAATTACGTATCTCTTATATATTAATTTTTTTATATTTGACTTTCTACAGTAAAATATGAGATCTATTGGCTTTGATTGTGATCGCTTACTTGGAGTCATATTCTTATTTTTCTATGTAAGTCTAATCTTGTAAGCTCTTTCCTGAAGTTCTGTCTTTCTCTGCTCATTTTGCTGATGTTGGCTATTTTTTTTAGCAGAGTTGCAAGCGCCTGTGTTGATGAATTCTGTCCCTATTACTCCAAGGCCCTTCTCAGCTCCACTTGTTGCCAACATAGTGGTCAATGCTTCGGTAAAAGAGGAAAAAGGGGAAAAGAAAATCCTTAAGTGGAAACCAGAAAAAAAGATCGCAGAGATATATGGAGATTGGCTCGATGGTTATATTCCACCCCACCTCTTATTTAGAAACATTGAGAGCTGAACTTTCAATTTACCGTTTTCAATACTGATTACATAAATGGATGCATCCCAACAAGGATTATAAACTAATATGGATATCATATTCATGGTGTATCATCCAATAGTAGTTTGTTATATAGTTTCTTAAATTATGTGTAAACTGTTGGCTTTTGAAATTTGGAATTAAATATTTTTTTTGTTTTAAGGTAATACCTATCAGAATTTCATCGAGAGAAACATAGAAACATCATAAATTTATTTTACTTTATTAGCATGGATTATCATTATTTTATATGTTTTTATTTTCTCTGAGAAGTTTGGTTTATTAATGATCGTACCAAAACACCAACATATACAAATGCTCATTTTTGTCTACCTTCATTGTAGTTCCAAGGCCAAACACTATTTGATTTTTTCAGATCTTTATGGGCCAGTTGACAAATTAATAGCTCATTTAGCCATGTTTTTGGTAGGCCAAATATCACAATTCAAAATCTTAGATCATGATGACACGTACATCCATTCCACTAGTAGGTAAGTCGAACCCATAGATTGGAACTAGAAGTAACGAGCTATCACACGAAATAGAAGAATGCTAAAGTAAAGAACAAATACAAGAAGTTAAGAGTCAAGATATACATAAAACATCCCCAAAACATTATATCAATTGATACTCGAGCTATTTGTCACGACCCAGACCGTCGTGATTGACACCCACACTAAACCTCCGGTGGTAGAATCATTACTACAGCTCGACTAAGCAACTTAATGAAAAACTATGCATTTAAAGATACAGAAGCAGTTTTAAATGATAGAATAACATGGAGTTCCCATAAACTCCGAAAGCATTAAATAAACAACTAAACATAACTATTGCGGAAATTCAACCCCTAGAACATGAAAGTCAAGGTACCAAAACTCTACTAACGACGAGTCTAAGAAAAAGGGGTGCAACCCCGAAACTAACATATGAATAAGTCTAACTATAAAGTCTGAGTCTGAAAGGAATGGACCAAACAATAGAGGACCCATGGCAGCTTGGAAGAACTGGCTCACCCTTGAATCCAGTCTCGATCAGTGATCTCCTAACTGAGGTCTGTCAGTAGCCGCCTAAAAATGCCCTGTACTCAACAAAGAACGAGGAAGTGCAGTATCAGTACACAACCACAGTGTACTGATAGGATCATGCGGCCATTCTAAAAAGCACAATATACACAAGCAATTACAACACAATCAACACACATATACGGAATGCACAAGTCAGTTATCATTTAAGAGCAACATACAATTTCCCAATATGAATGATAAGTAGAAATAAGCATAATAATCAGAAATGGTTCTCTCATGGAACCCATACCCAAATTGTTAGTGTGTCAGAACGTGACACTTGATCTAATGTATGTGTCGGAATGTGACACCCAGTCCAATATATGTGTCGGAACGTGACACCCGATTCAATGCATGTGTCGGAGCGTGACACCCGATCCAATAGCACAATCACAACCACACTATAATGAATAGTATATATAGTCATATGGTCAAGTAGTAGGTTCATTGCATATAGTTGGTCACACATAATCATTTCATTAGGTTCGATTCACATTTCCCTATTCATATACAGGCATGCATACAATGCAGCAATCAATCGGTATATATCACACAAATAGGAAATCAAACCATCACCTACCTCAAAACCAAGCTTGAATCCTCCTAAGACACTTGAGCCTTCCCTTTGCGGATTCTTTCCGCTTGTTCCTAGTCTAAAATAGTTAATTAATGCATGGATTAATAAACAAGGCCTAATTTACCCAAATTATAACTAAAATTATCAACCCAAGGCAATACCCAGATCCTAATGCTCAATTAGGGCTTTTCCACCATGAACTTCAGGCCAAAACCGTCCCCAAATGATAATTACCCAAGATTCTAATTTCTAAGAATCGAAACACATTTTAGGGGAGTAATTATCTTACCTTTAGTGCTAAAAATGTGGGAAAACTGTCAAGAACTTCTATGGGTCATCTCCTAGCTCTCAAGAATGATGTTTTGCAGAAAATAATGAAATTGGGGTTTTTCCCTAACTTAAGTCGCGACTGTCCTGCTACAGCGGCCCCTCCCTGGTGGGAATAATCCCACCCGATGGATTGCACGGAGACAGAAGCTCAGAATTTGAGTTCCAAGCTCCCATTTCGCAACACACCTTCAACCCTTGACGTTGAGAAACTACCCTTTCACGCCAAGATCAGTTTCGGGAGTTCTACATGCCCGAATTTGATTGTGTAAAGCCATATAGGCTCCTTAACATTTTGGCTATCCACTCATGTGATCAAATTCATAATTAAATCCCCCATTCATTACTAGATTTCCCTAGACCTTACCTGACTTAGATTTCATCCAAATCTGGACTAGACTAGACATTTCCAAGTCACTACTCAAAAGTTTTCTCGCCCCAATTGTTTCCCCATTGGCTTTTCCATAACGACGGGAACATGTCGTTACAATTGTTACCAGTTTACCCATCACTCATCCCTGAGTGATAAAATAGGAAAAAATGGCTAAGGTAAGAGTAGAGTAGTACCTGAATCGTTAAATAACTGTGGATACTTGTCTCATATGTCCTTCTCGGTTTCCCAAGTAGATTCCTTAACTGGATGATGCTTACATTGAACTTTCACACACTTTATCTCCTTGGTCCTCAGCTTCTGGACATCGTGGTCAAGAATTTTGATTGGTTCTTCCTCATACCGAATGTCTTTTTCTAACAAAACTAAGTCCCACTTAATGATGTAATCCCCTTCAACATGATACTTCTTCAACATGGACACTTGAAACACTGGATGGACCCCAGATAGGCTAGGCGGTAAAGCCAACCTATAAGCCACTAGCCCTACATACTCAAGAATCTCCAATGGCTCGATGTAGCGAGGACTAAGCTTGCCCTTCTTGATGAATCTCATCACCCCTTTCATGGGTGACACTTTTAAAAGAACTTGCTCACCAGTATAAAATGTCATGTCCCTTACCTTATGATCTGCGTACTTTTTCTATCGACTCTAGGCTTCTAGAAGCTTAGTTTGGATGCTTCTCACCTTATCTTGAGCATTTTTCACCAAATCAACCCCCAAATGTTTCACATCTCCAGCCCCAAACCACCCCATGGGTGATCTACATCTCTAGCCCCAAAACACCCCATGGATGATCTACATCTCCTCCCATAAAGTGCCTTAAACGGTGCCATGTTAATGCTGGAGTGGTAACTGTTATTATAAGAGAACTCACACAATGGTAGGAACTTATCCCAATGCCCTCCAAAGTCAATCACACATTCTCTCAACATGTCCTTTAACACTTGAATTGTCACGCCCTGAGGCTACCCTCTTGACGTAAACATGGGACTTAGGATCACGAGTGACCCCAAGCTAACCCTAAGCTGGCATATCATAAGTATACTAAGATAAACTGAAATGAGAAAAACTGCGCGGAAGCTTAAACATGATATAATCTGAAATGATGGGGAATACCCGACCTAAGTCTGAATATATAAACTGCGAGTTTAATAACAATTGAAAGATCAAACTCAAGCTAAAACTGAATCTAACTATGTCTTAAATAAGCCTCTAACTGACTAGAGATGCTAGGACATGCCCCCAGCTAACTCTAGCAATACTGAAAGTAAAGGAAAACATGTCTATAATCCTCGAAGAATGAGGACTCACCACTGATACTGCTGAAGATCGGGAACCGATCTATGCGTGATCTGAATGCTGAGGACCTGAACCTACATCACGAGAAGATGTAGCGCAGAGTATATGTAAGTACTTGAAAGGTACTGAGCATACATGATAGAATAAAGCTGAACAATATATACAACTGAACAAAACATACTGAGCAATGATATAAAATGAACATGATAAATATACTGAACATACTGAAGATGAACTGAACTGAGTTCAATGACCAAATACATGACAAGCTGAAACCGAATACTGAACTGTAACTGATAACCTAATCAACGCACTGGAATCTAACTGTGGGAGCTACTAATAACCGATATAAAACCACATGAGCTAAGCGTGGAGTCTGATGTATATGCCCCATCGAGAAGACCCAATATACCTTGCCTGGGGTATAGAGGCATGACTGGCGTTATCACTAAAAATGATGCCCAACAGAGGGGACTTATACTCTTATGGGGGCACATAATTCTGGGACTATGAGGGTGACTGACCCTAGTCCAACTCGGTCTAAGCCTACTCCCAACTAGAATGTGTACAATACAACATAACTACAAATAAACTGGATAGCTCAAGATTCTGACATGCTAATTGAAAATGCAACATTAAGTACTGATAATGAAACATTTGAAAACTGAGGTGTGTATATCTGTTTATCTGTCCTAACTAGTGTAATTTATGCACTAAAAGAACTACACGATTAGGGTTCTGAGTTCCATGCAAGAATCTACACAAACCGTCACTAAGACATGATAATCTGATTAGGAACGTTACAATAACTAAATCATAGCAATTATCTAGAGTTCTAGAAACTCTAGGTCTAAGAAATATTTAGGGAATCAAGATTGGGACTGAAATCTAGGGACCTAGTTGATGAAAGGAATCCACCAGGGAAATCCCACATACCTGGTGACGAATTTCACGGAGAAATCTTTCGATTTCAAGGATGGAACTGAAGAAAACCTTGTTGATGTTCTTGAGGATTCTAACACCTGAATTCTCTTCTTTTGCTCTAGTTATTGGTGAATGATCGATTAGGGTAAGTTCTGATTAAGTTACTAGGCTCAAACTAACCAAGATTACATAGTTTAGGGGTTAAACGACATAGTTTAGGTGTCCAATGCATAAGGGAAAAGACCAAAATATCCCCACTTAAAATTTGATGGGGCCCAACCATGGACACAACGACGGCCCATCACAAGGACCATGGTCCGTCGTATGGGTTGTGGTCTATTGGCTAGTAGCTATAGGTTATTGGCCCTTCCCTCTACCGTCCACTTCACGGATCGTGAAGGTGATCGTGGTCCTTCACTTGGGCTAGGGGCCTGCTGGCTTGGCTTCATGGGAGCCACCATTGCTCGTTATCAAGACCACAGCTCGTGAAGGGCTCCGTGGTCTTGTGTCTGAGCTTGGTGGGGTTCTGCCTGGCATACATGAGCCTCCCCACGAATAGTTGGGTGGTCCACTGCCCGTGAAGGGTCCCGTGCTCCACCTCTTCTGGGAGGGCATGGGCCACGGGTAGGTCAACGGACCGTGGTTCCTTTCACGGTCCGTGAAACTAGCCGTGGTTCACAAATTTTTTTCCAAAGTCCAAAAGCTAATTTTTCTGCGGAGTCCAAAAGCTAATTTTTCTGAGGTGTTACAATATATCCCCCTTGGGAACATTCGTCCTCGAAGGAAGCCTGAGCTAGCAGAATATGTAGGGAAAGAACTGCAAACCCTACCACTAAGTAATGGAAACTGAAACCTAACTGAACTATCCCACGAATATTCAAAAATGCTGAAAATGCAAGTATAACTAAAAGAACATGATACTAAGACTGAAATTACGCAAGAGTAACTAAAAGACTGAAGAGGAAATATTACCTCAAGCTGGAATGGGATCGGAAGGAAAGAGATGAAGGTACTTGGCCTTCATGGCTGCTTCTGCTTCCCAAGTAGCTCCCTCTACAGATTTACTCCTCCACAATACCTTAACTGAAGCGACTTCTTTATTTCTCAACCTTCGAACCTGATGATCAAGAATTTCAATTGGCACTTCCTCATAAGTGAGACTATCCTTCACAGCCACACTCTCTAAAGGTACTATGGATTCTGCATCACCTACACACTTCTTTAACAACGTAATGTGAAAGACCGAATGCACTGCTGCTAGTTTCGCTGGTAACTCTAATTCATATGCTACTTTACCAACCCTTTTCAAGATCTTGTAAGGGCCAACATATCTAAGGCAGAGCTTTTCCTTTTTGCCAAATCTCATCACCCCCTTCATGGGTGACACTTTCGGGAAAACCCAATCAACTTGGAACTCCAAGTCCCTTCTCCTCACGTTTGCATAGGACTTCTGGCGACTCTAGGCTGTCTTAAGTCTATCTCTGATGAGCTGAACTTTTTCCATTGCATTATGAACCGAGTCTAGCCCTATTGAGCCTGCTTCACCTACTTCAAACCAACCAACTGGAGATCTACATCTACGCCCATACAATGCCTCATAAGGGGCCATCTGAATGCTGGAATGGTAGCTATTGTTGTAGGCAAACTCTATAAGAAGAAGGTGATCATCTTAACAACCCTTGAAGTCGATCACACAAGCTCTCAGCATGTCCTCTAAGGTCTAAATGGTATGCTCTGCCTAACCATCCGTTTGTGGATGAAATGTTGTGCTGAGGTTAACCTGAGTACCAAGACCTTTCTGAAATGACTTCCAGAAATGAGAGGTAAACTGAGGACCTCTATCTGAGATGATAGACAAAGGAACCCTATGCAAGTTGACTATCTCATTAATGTAAGGCTTGGCATAGTCCTCCGCTGAATTAGTAGTCTTAACAGGCAAAAAGTGAGCGGACTTAGTAACTCTGTCTACTATCACCCAAATAGAGTCATGCTGTCTACGAGTATGAGGTAAACCTATAATGAAGTCCATGTTTATCACTTCCCACTTCCATGTAGGAATGTTAATCTCTTGAGTTATACCTCCTAGTTTCTGATGTTCTACCTTCACTTATTGGCAATTTGGGCACTTAGCCACAAATCAGCTATATCTCTCTTCATGCCATTCAACTAAAAGACTTCCCGCATATCACAATACATCTTGGTGGCACCTGGATGAATAGAATACCTGGAGTTATGGGGTTTTGTAAGGATCTTCTGCTTCAACTGTCACCCACCTTAGGAACACATAAACGACCCTGATAGAGAAGCACACCATCTCCCCCTTCGGAGAAAACCTCAACTTTCTACTGATGAACTGCACCCTTCAATTGAAGTAATATTGAATCATTGTCTTGTTTTTCCTTAACCTCCACTACTAGTGAAGATTCTGAGCTATTCTGAACGGTTACACCATCATCTGATATGTTCATAAGGCAAACTCCAAAGCGAGCAAGCCGGTGAACATCTTTTGCTAATTCCCTTATTTCTTTCTCAATATGCGCTAAACTACCTATAGATAGTCTGCTAAGAGCATCAACTACTACGTTGGCCTTACCAGGATGGTAGAGCACATTCATATCATAATCTTTGAGGAATTCAAGCCATCTCTTCTGGCGAAGATTTAACTCTTTCTTGGTGAAAACATACTGAAGGCTCTTATGGTCTATGAACACATCTACGTGAACACCATACAAGTAATGTCTGCAAATATGAAGGGAAATACTACGACTGCAAACTCGAGGTCATGAGTCAGATAGTTCTTCTCATGCACCTTAAGCTCTCTAGAAGCATAAGCTATAACATTACCTCGCGGTATTAACACACAACCTAGGCTGACTCTGGATGTATCACAATAGATCACATAACCATCTGACCCTTTGGTAGAGTCAAAACAAGAGTTGTAGTCAACGTAGTTTTCGGTTCTGAGAAGCTCTTCTCAGACACTACTGACCACTGAAGCTTAACCTTTTTCTGAGTCAACTTAATCAATGAAGAAGCTATGGATGAAAATCCTTCCACAAACCTTCTGTAATAACCGGCTAGACCCAAGAAACTTCTGATATCTATAGGAGAGGTAGGTCTGTGTAACACCTTGGAAACCAGCAGCTACTGGACCAAGAACCACGACCAGCTTGACTGTCTGTGGTCCTTTTGATTGTCCATTAGAAAGGCCGTGATCAGCTACGTTATATTTTAAGTCAGGGGTCATTTTTTCTTTTCCCCTATGCGTTGGACCCCTAAACTACGTCGTTTAACCCCTACACTATGTATTTTTTGTCAGTTTTAGCCTAGAAACTAAATTAGAACCTAACCTAATCAATCATTCACCAAAAAATCATCGATCTTAGAGCAAAACAAGAGGATAAGTCGAGCAACCCTAATCCAAGAACGCAACAAGATTTCGTCAGTCCAACCCCAAATCGAAAGATTTCTCCGTGAAAGTCGTCACCAGGTATGTGGGATTTCACTAGTGGGTTCCTTTCACCCATTAGGTCCCTAGAATTCTGTCAAATTCTTGATTCTCTACATCATGCTTAGACCTAGGGTTTCTATAATTTCAGATTTATGTTGGGAATCAGTTGTTAGACTAATCCAAATCAGATTATCATATTATCGTAGATTTGTTGCTTAGTTCTTATATGAAATTCAGAACCCTAGTTGTGTAGATTTATTTAGTTCATGAATTACACTTGCTAGGCCATCTTATTCGGTTATACATGTTCCAGTTAAGAATGTTTCATTATCAGTATATTAATGTTGCATTTTCAGTTAACATGTTAGAATCTCGAGCTATTTAGTTTATTCTAGTTTTGTTGTATTTTATACATTCTATTGGGAGTAGGCTTAATACCGAGTTCGACTAGGGTCAGTCACCCTCATAGTCCCAGAACTAATTACCCCCGTAGGTGAGTCCCCTCTGTGGGCATTATATTTAGTGATCACGCCAGTCATGCCTCTATACCCTTGGCAAGGTATATTGGGTCCCCTCGATGGGGCGTATACATCGGACTCCACATTTAGCTCATGTGATTTTATGTTGGTTATTAGTAGCTCCAACATATAGATTCTAGTGTATTAACCAGGTTATTAGTTTCAATTCAGTATTCAGTATGTTATAAACTTGGTCATTACATTCAGTTAGTTCATATTCATCATGTTTAGCATTTTCTTCATGTTTATCTTATATCATTGATCACTATGCTCTATTTAAGTTATGTTATATTGTTCAGCTTTATTCTATCCTGCATGGTTAGTACCTTCAAGTACTGACGCATACTCTGCTCTACATCTTCTCGTGATGTAGGTTCAGGTCCTCAACATCTAGATCATGCATAGATCGATTCCCGATCTCCAGTCCAGCAACATCAGTGGTGAGTCCTCATTCTTTAAGGACGAGTGACATGTTATCTTTCCATTTTCAGTCTTCTACTTTCAGTATTTGCTAGAGTTAGTTAGGGGCATGTCCCAGCATCTCTATTCAGTTAGCACATAGATAGATTGAGCTTTAGCCTTTGAGTTATAGTTCATTCTCTTAAAATCTTGTTCAGTATATATATATATTCAGACTTAGAATGGGTATTCCCCATCATTTCAATTTATGATATGTTTCTAGCTTCCGCACAATATGGCTGTTATGTTGAAAATATTTAAGTATGTTTATGATATGCTAACAGGTTTAGCTTGGGGTCACTCGTGATCCTAGGTCCCATGTCCACATCCTGGGGGTAGCTTCGGGGAGTAACAAACTTGGTAACAGAGCATTAGGTTTAAGTATCCTAGGATGTCTGAAAAGCCGCACTAAGTAGAGTCCTTTTCATGGGTGTGAAGTGTACCACATCTGATGAGAGGGAGTCTAGGCGGTGTTTTAGAAAAAAACTTCACTTTCTTTGCTACTCTTATCGTGCGTGAGGTATGATCCAACTTCTCTTTCTAATTGTCGTTATGCATTTTCGGATCGTGCCTCCTCGTAGAGCTTACGCAAGGAATGCGAATGCCCGCAACACTAACACAGTTCCTCCTGTCTCAGACAATGAGGTTTCGAATGCAGAGTTTCGAAATGCTATTCAATATTTGGCTCAGAGTGTAGCCAACCAGAACAATCAGCAGGTTCCAGTTTCTGCAAATGCTAACGTTGGGTCCGCACCAGCCAGGGTCTGAGACTTCGTCCGTATGAATCCACCAGAATTTCTAGGGTTGCAAGTTGGAGAATATCCCCAAAACTTCATTGATGAGGTGAAGAAAATCTTTGGAGTGATGCAAGTGACTGGAAATGATAGGGTAGAGTGGGCGTCCTACCAGCTTAATAATGTATCTCACATCTGGTTTACTGAATGGAAATAAAACAGGGGTACATAAACATTTCCTATCAAGTGGGAATGTTTTAATGAGGCTTTTATGGACATGTTCTTCCCAAGAGAGTTGAGGGAGGCAAAAGCTCAGGAGTTCATGAATTTGAGGCAAGGTAGTATGTCAGTCCAAGAGTACAGGCTCAAGTTCACACAACTCTCCAGGTATACTCCCCATATGGTTGCTAATTCGAGGGCGCAAATGAATAAGTTTCTATACGTGGGTTATTACAGAAGGTTCGCGGAAGGATTTTCATCCATAACTTCTCCATTGACTAAGTTAAACTCAGAAAAAGGTTAAGTTTAAATGGTTAGATGACTGCTAGAAGAGCTTCGCAGAACTGAAAACTAGGTTGACTACAACTCCTATTTTGACTCTACCAGAGGGTTCAGACAGTTATGTGATCTATTGTGATGCGTCCAGAGACGGCCTAGGTTGTGTGTTGATGAAGTGAGGTAAGGTTATAACTTATGCTTCTAGACAACTTAAGGTGCATGAGAAGAACTATCTGACTCATGACCTCGAGCTTGCAGCCGTAGTATTTGCCCTAAAGATTTGGAGACATTTCTTGTATGGTGTTCACGTGGATGTGTTTACAGACCATAAGAGCCTTCAGTATTTGTTCACCTAGAAAGAGTTGAATCTTCGCCAAAGGAGATGCCTTGAGTTCCTCAAAGATTATGAAATGAATGTGCTTTACCATCCTGGTAAGGCCAATGTAGTAGCTGATGCTCTTAGCAGACTATCTATGGGTAGTGTAACACATGTTGAGGAAGAAAGAAAAGTACTAGCAAAAAATGTTCACATGCTTGCTTGCTTGGGAGTTCGCCTTATGGGCATATCAAATGTTGGTGTAACAGTTTAGAATCTTTATTAGTAGCGAAGGTTAAGGAAAAAACAAGACAATGTTTCCATATTGCTTCAACTGAAGGGTGCAGTTCATCAACTGAGAGTTGAGGTTTTCTCCCAAGGGGGAGATGGTGTGCTTCGCTATCAGGGTCGATTATGTGTTCCTAAGGTGGGTGAGATAAGACAACAAATTCTTGCAAAAGCCCATAACTCTAAGAATTCTATTCATCCAGGCACTACTAAGATGTACCCTGATCTGCAGGAAGCCTTTTGGTGGAATGACATGAAAAGGGATATAGCAGATTTTATGGATAAGTGCCCCAATTGTCAGCATGTGAAGGTACAATATCAGAAACCAGGAGGTATGACTCAAGAGATCAAAACTCCTACATGGAAGTGGGAAGTGATCAACATGGACATCATTACAGTTTTACCTTGTACTCGCAGACAACATGCCTCTATTTGGGTGATAGTAAACAAAGTTACTAAGTCTGCTCATTTCTTGGCTGTTAAGACTACAGATTCGGTGGATGACTACACCAAGCTTTACATTAATGATATAGTTAGGTTGCATGGGGTTTCTTTGTCTATCATCTCAGATAGCGGTCCTCAGTTTACCTCTTATTTTTGGAAGCCATTTTAGAAAGGTCATTACTCAGGTTAATCTCAATACAACTGTCACGACCCGAGAGCACCCCCTAGTCGTAACACGGCGTAATTGTCCCCGAAGGGGTCGCATACAAGCCCTTAGCTTTCATCATCGCATAAAGACATACAAAAATGAGGATAAATTAAAAACTTTTACAATAGAAGTGACTTCTTCATATAAGGAAAATAGGAACTAGACATTGTCTCAATCACCATCTAAACATAAGAGTACAAATAGGGACAATGCCCTTTACATCAATAAAGTTCCCAACAATGGGAAATACAACATAGTCTAGAACATAAGAAGTAAACTAGAAACTTGAATCAATAGCAACTCATCCTCGAACTTGAGGACTCACCAAGCCTAGGGAATAGTCGACCCAAGCTTCACCTTCAAGGAAGTAGTAAGTATCAACGACCGAAACATACACTCATAGTAAAGTAGAAAATATGGGTTAGCACAATGAATTGTACTAAGTATGGGCACCATGCACAAAACCCTTAAAACATGCATAAAAGGGACATTTAGTTGAAATCATGCTTTTAGTCAAGTTTAGAAACCATTATGCACACTCATAAAGAAACATAATTCAATTCAACATATGTGCAACCCAAAGCCATACAAGTGCAATGCAAAGGCAACATCCCATAATCCTACCAAATGCTAAGTATCACTTTTAGGCTACCAACAATATACATAAAAGTGATGACATTCAGATTCATAGCATTCATTCATACCTTCTATGCATTATTCATAAATCACAATAATATAAGAGAACCTTACCAAAACTCCTCTTAGAGTATACTTATGCAATGTACAAGTGAAGTCCCATACCCCCACTCACACTAAGCAATACCCCTTAAGAAGTCCTACTTAAAGTCCATGTCCTTACCATAGTTCATTTATTATCATTTAGGGAAAGATTGCATTAATCGACATAGACCATGTGAGCTACATGGAATCCGGTGTTCTACCCCCACACCGAAAAAAGGTGTTCTACTTGCCTAAGGTAGAACATACATTTTAGCTATTTAGGTGGATCCACTAGCTAAGACCTATGTGGGCACATAGTTATGGGACAAGGAGATTACTACTAGAAAACCGGACTTGCTAAACGTAGAAGGTTTCCATCTCATGAGATATCCTACATTGGGAAGCCGAACTTGCTAAATGTAAAAGCCCCCATCTTACTTTCATGTCCTATCGGTGCTAAGCATTATTCCCTTTAAAAGTCACCATTAGCCTTTACTTAGGTTCATTAGTCACAATTGAGTGTATTAGACCCTCATGTCAATATATATCATAATAGCTCATAGGTTCCTTAAGTGAGAATGCTCCTTTCACATTTAGAAACCTTAGCATGTGAGTAAAACCTTTCACATTGCAATAGTAGTGTGGTCATGAGAAGGTCCTTTCAAGCAACACCACAGGTTTACCATAAACATACATCCGTACATGCTTTATACATAATCAAGTGTATAGGGTATAAGGGAGATGGAGCTGACATCAATACCCCCACACTAGATATAGGATCTTTCATATCCAAGTAATTCACATAGTCATGTAGAAACAACATCAATATACACCAACCCTAGCCAATTACCCTTTTAGGCCATGAACCATTATCAACCCTAACATTATAGAATTACCACAATAGATAGATATATTTCATGATTCCACCATCAATTAAACATAAACATAATCAACTACCAACTTTCATGGCTAATCAAGTCACATCCTAGTTCACAATTTAGGAAGAATGGGAAACCATTGGTCCAAGAGAGATCTTCATAAAAAACTATCAATACTACAACAATCTAACCATAAACCATCATAATTAACCACAATAGATCATAATTAAACAATATAACTCATTTTAGAAGAAGACCCATGTTTAGAGTAAAACCCTAGATTTTGGATGTCTTAAAAACACACATTGAAGGGACTTCTTGGGGGATAACTACCCAGGAATGAAGAGTATCCATACCTTAGGTGGAGATCCTCACGAATTTGGAGAAGAAAGACTTTTTCTTGGTGACCTAGCTTGAGCTTTGACTTGGTTCTTCAATGGAGTCCTAGAGAGAGAACTTTGGGAGGGAAGTGGGTTTTGATTTTGAGTTGTGAGTTGTGAGGGGTCAAAGACTTGTTTTAATACCTAAAAATACTTTAATATAGTTAAACTAACTAATTATAACCGTCCTAACCCTTAAACAAATTAATTAGGAAGTTACTAAACTACCCCTACTTAGCCGACCTAAGGAAGTCCACCCAAGCCACCATCCACGGGTCCCCGTTCACGGGGCGTGGTCCAAACCACGGACGGTACTGGTCCCTCGTGGTTTGGATTAGAAAGGGATGGCTCGAGGGTTTTGTGAGGAGACTAAGTCCCAACTCACGAGACTAATCCACGAGGCGTGATTCAGTCCACGCTCCGTACTGCACACTCGTTAATTGGGGCTGTGGTTAGGTAGTTTGGAGGGTCGTTGGTAGAAACTAAGTGTCGACTCACTACCCCTACCTACGGGATATGAGTCAACCTACACCTCATAGGTTGCCTCTTCGTGAATGAGGCTGTTTTGGACAGCTTTTTGGACCTTTCCTTGTGTCCTCTTCATGGACCCTTGGGGGGGTCCTAGGGGAGTCGTGCCTTAACGTTTAGGCACTTGAACCCTAATACTAAGTTAGGAACATTATTTTAGGACCTTAACCTTACGTTTAGATTTCATTAGGCTACTAGACTACACGTTAGTCTCTAGCTTAGTTTATTAGAAATACGGGGTGTTACATTATCTCCCCCTTGGGAACATTCGTCCCCGAATGATGACCAAAACATCAACTAAGTTAGAAACTCTAGACTAGCAGCCCATCATGCATGACATATCAAAAATGAGCAAAGCTCACAAAAGCACTATCCACCATATGCAACATTCAAAAGGAGGAAACTTCATCTCCATCACAAGACATAGTCAATGCAACATGTGAGAGTAGAACCATATCTACCAAAAATCAATATGGGTGAAACTCATCAAATAACATAAACGTAGGAGGAACTACCTTCTCCAACTCAAGCAAGCTCAACATAACAATATTAAGCCAACATGTAATTTCATCAAAACATAACTAAGCATGGTCATTATTTCACCTCATGAAGCTGAATATGCAATCATCATACTACAATGCAATTCAACAAGAGGAACATGTAGATCATGGAAACTCAATGTAAATAATACATGGATTCTCATAAGAACATGCAACACATAAGGAAATCATGGAGGGCTCATTCAATACACATGACTCCCAAAACACTAAAAACTATAGAGGAATGACTTACCTCAAGTTTGAATAGGAGTAGAAGGAAAAATATGAGGAAAACAGGACATCATATCAGCCTCGGCCTCCCATGTAGAACCCTCAACGAGGTGATTCCTCCATAGAACCTTAACGGAAGCTACTTCCTTATTTCTCAACTTCTTCACTTGCCGGTCCAAAATCTCAATTGGGACCTCTTCATAAGAAAGGTTCTCATCAACTCCTAAACCTTCTAAAGGAAGGATAGACACCGGATCCCCAATACACTTTTTGAGCATGGAAACATGAAACACCGGGTGGACCGGGGACAACTCATTTGGCAAGTCCACCTCATATGCAACTTTCCCAATACGCTTCAAGACTTGGTATGGGTCCACATACCGGGGACTAATTTTCCCCTCCTTGCCAAACCTCATCACACCTTTCATAGGTGAGATTTTTAAATAGACCCAATCACCAATTTCAAACTCTAGATCCCTCCTTCTATTGTCGGCATAAGACTTTTGCCGACTATAGGCCGTCTTCAACCTATCTCTAATAAGTCAAACTTTTTCAATGGCATCATAAACTAGTTCGGGACCAATTAGAGAAAACTCACCTACCTCAAACCACCCAACCGGAGATCTACACCTTCTCCCATAAAGTGCTTCGAACAAAGCCATGGCAATGCTAGAGTGGTAACTATTGTTGTAGGCAAATTCAATCAAAGGAGATGGTCATCCCAACTACCTTTGAAATCGATCACAGGTGCTCTCAACATGTCCTCCAAGGTTTGAATGGTCCTTTCTGCTTGAATATCCTTTTGAGGGTGAAAAGCGGTACTGAGTTTAACATTTGTACCAAGCCCTTGTTGGAATGCCTTCCAAAAGTGTGAAGTAAATTGGGCACCCCGATCCGATATGATAGATAAGGGAACCCCATGCAACCTCACTATATCATTGATGTACAACATGGCATAGTCTTCCGCCAATAACGAAGTCTTAACCGGAATAAAGTGGGCTGATTTAGTCATCCTATCAATAATAACCCAAATAGAATCATGTTGCCTTCGAGTACGGGGTAAACCCACTACAATGTCCATGTTCACATCCTCCCATTTCCAAGAAGGAATATCTATATATTGGGACAATCCTCTGGGTTTTTGGTGCTCGGCTTTGACTTGTTGACAATTTGGACACTTGGCTACAAAACCCGCTATATCCTTTTTCAAACCATTCCACCAATAGACTTCCCGTAGGTCACGATACATCTTGGTGGCTCCCAGATGAATATAATATCGCGAACCATGAGCCTCTTCTAAAATTTGCTCCCTTAGGCCATCCACATTCGAAACACACAATATTCCCTGGTACCTAAGCACCCCATATCCCCCTTGGGAGAAAGCCTCAACGAACTTATTGAGAACCAATTCTTTCAACTCTATTAAAATAGGATCTAGGTGTTACTTAGACTTCACATCAACAACAAAAGATGATTCGGAACTATGATGAACCATAAACCCACCTTTGGTGGAATCCATTAGTTGGACACCTAACAGGGCCAACCTATGCACATCACGAACAGATTCCTTCTTCTCATCTTCTACATGGGCCACACTACTCATATACAATCTACTTAAGGCATCCACAACCACATAAGCTTTGCCGGTGTGGTATAGGACACTCATGTCATAATCCTTCAAAAGCTCTAACCACTTTCTTTGTCGGAGATTCAAGTCTTTTTGGGTAAACAGATATTGAAGACTCTTGTGGTCGGTAAACAAATCTACATGTACCCCATAGAGATAGTGCCTCTATATTTTCAAGGTAAAAACCACCGCCGCTAGCTCGAGGTCATGGGTCGGGTAGTTCTTTTCATGAGTCTTGAGTTGCCTTGAAGCATAGGGGATCACCTTACCATGTTGCATTAGAACACATCCCAATCCTATTCTCAAAGCATCATAATATATTATGAATCCGTCGGTATACTCTGGCAAGGTCAATACCGGAGCGGAGGTGAGTCTATCCTTCAACTCTTTGAATCACTTTTCACAAGCCTCCGTCCACTCAAATTTGGACTTCTTTTGGGTCAAGGTCGTTAATGGAGGAGCAATAGATAAGAAACCCTCAACAAATCTCCTATAATACCCGGCCAAACCCAAAAAACTTTGAATATCGGTGGGACTTAAGGGTCTAGGCCAATTCTTCACCGCATCCGTTTTCTTCGAATCCACCTCTATACCCACACTCGACACAATGTGCCCAAGAAAAGCAATCGACCTTAGCCAAAACTCGCACCTACTAAACTTAGCATAAAGTTGATGGTCCTTGAGGACTTGCAATACTAATCTCAAATGCTTCACATGATCACCCTCATTTCTCAAATAGATCAAAATGCCATTAATAAAAATGATCACAAATAAATCAAGATACTGTCTAAAAACCCTATTATAAGATCCATGAACGTCGTCGGGGCATTTGTTACACCAAAGGACATAACTAGGAATTCATAGTGACCATATCTTGTACGAAAGGCCATTTTAGAAATGTCAACAACTCTCACCCTAAGTTGGTGATAACCCGACCTTAAGTCAATCTTCGAAAAGTAACTCGCCCCTTGGAGTTGGTCAAACAAATCTTCAATTCTAGGGAGTGGGTACTTATTTTTTATAGTGACTTTGTTCAATTGGCAGTAATCGATACGCATCTGAAGTGAACCATCTTTCTTCTTCACAAACAATACCAGGGCACCCCATGGAGATATGCTTGGTTGAATAAAACCCTTATCTAGCAAGTCCTTGAGTTGTTCCTTTAATTCCTTCAATTGGTAGGCAGCTAGTTTCGCCTTCTTTCTTGGAGACACTACCATAACTTCAAGTACATTAAACACTTCGTCAATGAACCCTTGCGGGTCCTCATCCACTTTGGAGCCATAGAATGTAGGGGGATTAATCCTTGTGAAATTCCTAATCCTTGAAGCGGTAGTACTTGCATTGGGATTCACTTGGACCCTAGCATCTCTAGTGACTTGAGCCATTAGAGCATGAGTCAAAGTTTGGAGAGCCATACTTATCTCCACATTGGCCATAGCTCTCTCATCATTAGGAACTCGAGGGACTTGAGGCTCCTGGGGATCTTGAGGACCTTGGGGAGGAACTCCCTCATCATTCACCATCTTTTCTACCCTTCTTCTTAAGTTCTCCCTTCTTGTATTCATATTCCTATATGCACAAGAAAAAAAGGGTTAGGAAAAAGGGATTTTATAGAGTAAAAACTCTAAGGAACGACTAAGGAATAATCAAAGAAGTGAAAAGTTCCTAAGCATCTTATAGCCTTTCATTCATAAGTGTGGCACGCTTCACACTCATGAACAAGACCCTACTAGATGTGGGTCATAATACATCACCCTAGAATTTTTCTAAACCTTAGGCTCTGGTACCAATTTTGTCACAACCAGAGAGCAACCCCTAGTCGTAACACGGCGTAATTGACCTCGAAGGGGTCGCATACATGCCCTTAGCTTTCTTCATCGCATAAAAACATAGAAAAATGAGGAAAAATTAAAAACTTTTACAATAGAAGTCACTTCTTCATATAAGGAAAATAGGAACTAGACATTGTCTCAATCACCATCTAAATATAAGAGTACAAATAGAGACAATTCCCTTTACATCAATAAAGTTCCCAATAATGGGAAATACAACATAGTCTAGAACATAAGAAGTAAACTAGAAACTTGAATCAATAGCAACTCGTCCTCGAACTTGAGGACTCACCAAGCCTAGGGAATAGTCGACCCAAGCTTCACCTTCAAGGAAGTAGTAAGTATCAACGACCAGAACATACACTCATAGTAAAGCAGATAATATGGGTTAGCACAATGAATTATACTAAGTATGGACACCATGCACAAAATCCTTAAAACATGCATAAAAGGGAAATTTAGTTGAAATCATGCTTTTAGTCAAGTTTAGAAACCATTATTGATATTGATAAAAAATTATCAATACTACAACAATCTAACCATAAACCATCATAATTAACCACAATAGATCATAATTGAACAATAGAAATTGTTTTAGAAGAAGACCCATGCTTAGAGTAAAACCTAAGATTTGGGAAGTCTTAAAAACACACTTTGAAGGGACTTCTTGGGGGATAACTACCCAAGAATGAAGAGTATCCATACCTTAGGTTGATATCCTCATGAATTTGGAGAAGAAAGACTTGTTCTTGGCGACCTAGCTTGAGCTTTGACTTGGTTCTTCAATGGAGTCCTAGAGAGAGAACTTTGGAAGGGAAGTGGGTTTTGATTTTGAGTTGTGAGTTGTGAGGGGTCATAGACTTGTTTTAATACCTAAAAATACTTTAATATATATTGAAACTAACTAATTATAACCGTCCTAACCCTTAAACAAATTAATTAGGAAGTTACTAAACTACCCCCACTTAGCCGACCTAAGGAAGTCCACCCAAGCCACCATCCACAAGTCCCCGTTCACGGGGCGTGGTCCAAACCATGGACTGTATTAGTTACTCATAGTTTGGATCAGAGAGGGGTGGCTCGAGGGTTTTGTGAGTAGACTAAGTCTCAACTCATGAGACCAATCCATGAGGCGTGAATCAATCCATGCTCCGTACTGCACACTCATGAATTGGGATTGAGGAGTTAGAATTCAAAAAATAAAGAAGACGGTCACTCTACTACTATATACTACATTTAGACTTCTTCTATCGGTCCCTTTAGGCATGATGATATGGTCTCTTTAGCTGTGGCTAGGCGGTTTGGAGGGACGTTGGTAGAAACTAAATGTTGAAATATGACCCCCACCTATGGGGCATGATTTAACCTATGCCTCGTAGGTTGCCTCTTTGTGAATGAGGCTGTTTTGGATAGCTTTTTGGACTTTCCCTTGGGTCCTCCTCATGGACCCTTAGGGGGGAGGGGTCCTAGGGGAGTCGTGTCTTGACGTTTAGGCACTAGAACCCTAGTACTAAGTTAGGAACATTCTTTTAAGACCTTAACCTTACGTTAAGATTTCATTAGGCTACTAGACTACACGTTAGGCTCTAGCTTAGTTCATTAGAAATACGGGGTGTTACAACAACATTTCATCCATAAACGGATGGTCAGGCAGAGCGTGCCATTCAAACCTTAGAGGACTTGTTAAGAGTTTGTGTGATCGACTTCAATGGTAGTTGGGATGATCACCTTCCTCTTATAGAGTTCGTCTACAATAATAGCTACCATTCCAGCATTCATATAGCCCCTTATGGGCATTGTATGGGTGTAGGTGCAGATCTCCAGTTGGTTGGTTTGAAGTAGGTGAAGCAGCCTTGATAGGGCCAGCTTCGGTTCATGATGATAGGGAGAAAGTTCCACTAATCAGAGATAGGCTTAAGACAGCCCAGAGTCACCAGAAGTCCTATGTAGATGTAAGGAAAAGGGACTTGGAGTTCCAAATTGTTGATTGGGTTTTCCTGAAAGTGTCACCTATGAAGGGGGTGATGAGATTTTGCAAGAAAGGGAAGCTCAATCCGACATATGTAGGACCTTACAAGATCTTGAAAAGAGTTGGTAAACTGGCTTATGAGATAGAGTTGCCAGCAGAACTAGCAGCAGTGCATCCAGTCTTTCACATTTCGTTATTGAAGAAGTGTGTTGGTGATCCAACATCCATAATACCCTTGGAAAGTTTGGTTGTGAAGGATAATCACACTTATGAGGACGTGCCAATTGAGATTCTTGATCGTCAAGTTCGAAGGTTGAGAAACAAATAAGTCGCTTTAGTTAAGGTTTTGTGGAGGAATCAGTCCGTAGAGGGAGCTACTTGGGAAGCAGAAGCAGCCATGAAGGCCAAGTATTCTCACCTCTTTCCTTCTGATTCAACTCCAGCTTGAGGTAATAGTTCCTCTCCAATTTTTCAGTCATTCATGCATAGCTTCAGTCTTAGTATCATGTTCCTTAAGTTATACTTGCATTTTCAGCGTATTTGCATGTTCTTTGAACTTAGTTCTGTCTGAAATCAGTTTCTAGTACTCAAAGGCAGGGTTTGCAACTCTTTCCCTCCATACTCAACTAGTTTAAACTTCATTCGAGGAAAAATGATCCCAAGGGGGAGATATTGTAACACCTCGGAAACCAAACTTAGAAAATACAGCAGAAAAACACCAGAACCAGTGAACCATGACAGGGTTCACAGACCTTGATAGGGACCATGGTCCGTTAACCTGCCCGTGAACTCAGCACCCTTCCTACAGAGTTGGACCACGGAGCCCTTCACAGGCAGTACTGGCACTCGTGGGAGCCAGGCAGAGTCCACTAGGCCTAGACGTCAGACCATGGGACCCTTCACGGGTCGTGGTCCTGACGACGGTCCAAGGTGGCGCCCGTGGAAGATTGTCCCACAAACCAGCAACTCCTGGACCAAGGACCACGACCAGCTTGACGGTCCGTCAGAGGAGCTGTGGTAAGCTACGTCAGATTTTAAGTCAGGGGTAATTTGATCCTTTCCCCTATTCGTAGAACCCCTAAACTACGTAGTTTTGGTCAGTTTTAGCCTAGAAACTAAATTTGAACATAACCTAATCAATCATTCACCAAAGTTTCATCGATCTTAGAGCAAAACAAGAGGAAAAGTCGAGCAGCCCTAGTCCAAGAACGCAACAAGGTTTCGTCAGTTCCAGTCCTGAGATCGAAAGATTTCTCCGTGAAAGTCGTCACCAGGTATGTGGGATTTCACTAGTGGGTTCCTTTCACCCATTAGGTCCCTAAAATTCAGACAGATTCTTGATTCTCTACATCATGCTTAGACCTAGGGTTTCTAGAATTTCAGATTTATGTTGGGAATCAGTTGTTAGACAAATCAGATTATCATGTTTTCATAGAATTGTTGCTTAGTTCTTGCATGAAATTTAGAAACCTAGTTGTGTAGATTCATTTAATTCATGAATTATACTTGCTAGGTCAGCTTATTCGGTTATACATGCTCCAGTTACGAATGTTTCATTATTAGTTTATTAATGTTGCATTTTTAGTTAACATGTCAGAATCTCGAGCTATTCAGTTTTTTACAATCTTGTTCTATTTTATACATTTTATTGGGAGTAGGCTTAATATTGAGTTAGACTAGGGTCAGTCACCCTCATAGTCCCAGAACTACATGCCCCTGTAGGTAAGTCCCCTCTGTGGGCATTATATTTAGTGATCACGCTAGTCATGCCTCTATACCCTTGGCAAGGTATATTGGGTCCCCTCAATGTGGCGTATACATCGGACTCCACATTTAGCTCATGTGATTTTATGTTGGTTATTAATAGCTCCCACAGACAGATTCTAGTGTATTGACCATGTTATTAGTTTCAGTTCAGTATTCAATATGTTATAAACTTGGTCATTACATCAGTTAGTTCATATTCAACATGTTTAGCATATTCTTCATTTTTATCTTATATCATTGATCTATATGCTCTAATCTAGTTATGTTTTATTGTTCAGCTTTATTCTATCCTGCATGCTCAGTACCTTCAAGTACTGACGCATACGCTGCGCTACATCTTCTCGTGATGTAGGTTCAGGTCCTCAGCATCTAGATCACGCATAGATCAGTTTCGGATCTCCAGTTCAGCAGCATCAGTGGTGAGTCTTCATTCTTTGTGGACGAGTGACATGTTATATTTCAATTTTTAGTCTTTTAGTTTAAGTATTTGCTAGAGTTAGCTGGGGCATGTCCCATCATCTCTAGTCAGTTAGAGGCTTATTTCAGACATATATAGATTCAACTTTAGCATTTGAGCTGTAGTTCATTTTCTTAAACTCTTGTTCTGTATATATATATTCAGACTTAGAATTGGTATTCCCCATCATTTCATTTTATGATATATTTCTAGCTTCCGCACAATATGTCTAATATGTTGAAATCTTTAAGTATGCTTATGATATGCCAGCAATGTTAGCTTGGGTTCACTCGTGATCCTAGGTCCCGTGTCCACATCCTGGGGGTAGCCTTGGGGTGTGACAGTCTGGGCCATTGTTTCACTGCCTCTATTTTATGAAAATCCACTCGGATCCCTTCGGTAGACACTATATGCCCAAGGAACGTAACACATTGCAACCAAAACTCATATTTGCTGAACTTAGCAAATAACTGGTAATCTTTCAGAGTTTTTAGAGCATCCCTTAAATGAGTCGCATGTTCTTCCTTATTTCTAGAGTAAATGAGGATATCATCAATAAAGACGATAACGAACAAGTCCAAATAATGCTTGAAAACCATGTTCATCAAATCCATGAAAGTTGCAGGAGCATTGGTTAGTCGAAATGACATAACTACGAATTCATAATGACCATATCGAGTTCTGAAGTCTATTTTCGGGATGTCACTATCTCTGACTCTGAGCTGATGATAATTAGATCTGAGGTCTATTTTCAAAAAATGACTGGCACCCTGAAGTTGGTTGAACAACTCATCAATCCTGGGTTTAGGGTTCTTATTCTTCATTGTGACTTTGTTCAGCTGTCGATAGTCAGTGCACATCCTGACAGAACCATCTTTCTTTTTCACAAACAACACTAGTGCACCACATGGGGAAATACTAGATCTAATAAAGCCCTTATCTAGAAGGTCTTTCAACTGCTCTTTCAATTCCTTAAGCTCAGTTAGAGCCATTCTATAAGGAGGAATAGAAATAGGTTGGGTGTCTGGAATGAGATCAATTCAAAAGTTGATTTCCCTTTCGGGAGGAACTCCGGGAAGATCTTCTGGAAACACTTCTCGGAACTCAGTAAGTACTGGGACTAACTCAAGAGTTGGGGTTTCGGAGCTTGAATCCTTAACCCGAACTAGATGAAAGAGATACCCCTTAGAGATCATCTTTTTGTCCTTAAGGTAAGAAATGAATCGACCAATAGGCATTGAGCTACTACCCTTCCATTCTAAGACTGGTTCACTTGGAAACTGAAAATAACCGATCCTAGTCCTACAACCGATTGAGATATAACATGAATGTAAACAATCTATGCCTAGAATGGTATCAAAGTCTACCATTTCTATCTCTACAAGATCTGCTGGGGTGACTTTCTGAATGACTGTGACAGGGCAATATTTGTATACCCGTCTAGCTATAACTGGGTCACCAAATGGAGTAGAGACTAAGAAGTGTTTTGAGAGAGTTTCTGAACTAACATTGAAGTTTACTGCTATATATGGAGTTACACACGAAAGAGTTGGCCCTCTATCTAACAAAGCATAAACATCTAAGTGAAAGACTCGTAACGAACCAGTGACCACATCAGGAGAATCTTGCTAGTCCTAGCGTGCCTTGAGACCATACAACCTGTTTTGGCACTGACCGCCACCTGTACCAGATGAAGCACCCTGCTGAGTCGGGAGACCTTTTGATCCTGCTGGAGCTGTAGACTGACCCCTACTATTATTACCTCCTTGACTCTAATTAGAAGAAGGATAATCTCTCAACCTGTGACCAGTCTGACCACACCCAAAACATCCTTCTTTTCTTGCAAGACACTCACCCGGATGGTTCTTACCACACTTCTGACAAGTTGGGTAGGTTATGGTACCTGAAACAGTCCCTTGAGACTTAGAGCCTGATACCCTACCTTTCTGATCCTATCGAAACTTGGGGGATGGAGCACTACCTGATGAAGGTACTGGAGCTAAACACTTTTGTTGAAACTGCGAGCTATTTCCACCACCCGATTTCTGCTGTGAGTAATCATAGTTACGTGTCCTAGCCTTCTTGTTATCCTTAGCCTGTTCCCTAAGCTTATCTCTCTCAACATGCTGAGCATGAGTCATGAGCCTAAAGATGTTCATATCTTCTAATAACATAGCATTTCTGCACTCTGTATTTACCAAATCGGATACTCCAAACAGAAACTTCTTCATTTGTGCCCTTGAATCGGCAACCATGTGGGGAGAATACTTGGAGAGTTGGGTGAACTTCAGTCCGTACTCTTGGACTGACATGTTACCTTGTCTCAAATTCATAAATTCTTGAGCCTTAGCCTCCCTTAACTCTCTTGGAAAGAACCTGTCCAAAAAAGCTCCGGTAAAACACTCCCAAGTCACAGGATTTACATTCTAACCCCTGTTTTCCTTCCACTGCATAAACCAAATGTGAGCCACATCTTTAAGCTCGTAGGACGCCAACTCTACCCTATCAATCCCAATCATTTGCATCACTCCAAAGATCTTCTAAACCTCATCAATGAAGTTTTGGGGGTCCTCACCAACTTGTGACCCTAGGAACTCAGGCAGATTCATCCTAAACAAATCACGGACCCTAGCTGCTACTGATCTACCACTAGCATTTGTAGGAACTGGAACCTGTTGATTGTTCTGGTTGGCTACACTCTGAGCCAAAAGCTGAATAGCATTCCAAAACTCTGTATTCGAAATCTCATGGTCTGGGATTGGAGGAGCTGCATTAGCATTACGGGCATTAGCATTCCTTGCATAAGCTCTATGAGGAGCCATGATCTGAAACTCATAACGATGATTTAGAACGAGAAGTTGGATCATACCTCACGCATGATAAGAGTAGCAAAGAAATTGAAAGTTTCCTAAAACACTTTGCTACCTCCCTGTAACACTCCGGAAATTAGTAGGTTAAATTAGAGCTTAACATGAGGGTTAGAGTGGTAAATGTACCCTCTCGTACCTTAAAATAAATGTTTTCATGTTAGAACATCAAGGTTCAAAACCCAAGGACCAACTATGGAACCTTGAGGAGGACCCTAAGGAGGCTGCCTGGGTAGTGACCCACGATGGCAACCTACGCCCCATAGGTCCTCCCACATCTTGTGGGTGGGCAACCGTGGGTCAAGCCTACCAAAAACAGGTCTCTAAACCTCCACCCACGGTTCACCAGAACGCCTCGTGGGTCCATCCACGGACCGTGGTCGTGTGGTCTATTGTCCTCAAAGAATAAGGACTCACCACTGATACTGCTGAACTGGAGATCGGGAACTAATCTATGCGTGATCTGAATGCTGAGGACCTGAACCTACATCACGAGAAGATGTAGCGCAGAGTATGCATTAGTACTTGAATGGTACTAAGCATGCATGATATAATAAAGTTGAACAATATACATTATTAAGAAAAATATACTGAGCAATGATATAAAATGATTATGATAAATATACTGAACATACAGATGATGAAGTAAACTGAGTGTAATGACCAAATACATGACATGCTGAAACTGAATACTGAACTGTAACTGATACCTGATCAACACACTAGAATCTGACTGTGGGAGCTATTATTAACTGATATAAAACCACGTGAGCTAAGCATGGAGTACGATGTATATTCCCCGTTGAGATGACCTAAAATATCTTACCAGGGGTATCGATACAAGACTGCGCGATCACTAAAATTGATGTCCAACATAGGAGAATTATACTCCTACTAGGCACGTAGTTCTGGGACTATTAGGTTGACTGACCCTAGTCCAACTTGGTCCAAGCCTACTCCCAACTAGAATGTGTACAATACAACATAACTGCAAATAAACTGGATAGCTCAAGATTCTGACATGCTAACTAAAAATACGACATTAAGTACTAATAATGAAACATTTGAAACTGAGGCATGTATATCTGTGCTAACTAGTGTAATTCATGAACTAAAAGAACTACACGATTAGGGTTCTGAGTTCTATGCAAAAATCTTTGCAAAACACCACTAAGACATGATAATCTGATTAGGAACGTTACAACAACTAAATCATAGAAATTATCTGGAGTTCTAAAAAGCCTAGGTTTAAGCAATATTTAGGGAATCAAGATTCTGACTGAATTTTAGGGACCTAGTGGATGAAAGGAATCCACCATTGAAATCCCACATACCTGGTGATGAATTTCACGGAGTAATCTTTCGATTTTATGGTTGGAATTGAAGAAAACCTTGTTGTTGTTCTTGAGGATTCTAATGCCTGAATTCTCTTTTTTTGCTCTAGTTTTTGGTGAATGATCGATTAGGGTGAGATCTGATTAAGTTACTAAGCTCAAACTGACCAAAACTACATAGTTTAGGTGTCCAATGCATAGGGGCCTGTTAGCTTGGCTTCATGGGAGCCATCACAGCCCGTCATCAAGATGACGACCCGTGAAGGGCTCCGTGGTCTGGTGTCTGAGCTTAGTGGGGTTCTGCCTGGCATACACGAGCCTCCGCAAGACTCGTGGGGTGGTCCACGGCCCTTGAGGGGTCCCGTGGTCCACCTCTTCTGGGAGGGCATTAGCCAAAGGCAGGTCAACGGATCGTGGTTGTCGTGGGTCACAAATTTTTCTGCTGAGTCCAAAAGCTAATTTTTCTGAGGTGTTACATGAATAGTTCTCTCTGACAGCCGTCCGTCTGGGGATGGAAAGTTGTGCTAAAAGTGAGTTGAGTGCCCAACTTTTCATGCAATTTTCCCCAAAACATGGTTGTGAACGGCGTACCACGGTCTGAGAGGCTATGAAGGGGCACCCCATGCAGCCTCTCTATATCTATCACATAAACCTTAGCCAACTGCTGAGAATTCCAACCATGAAATAGCTATAATTTCCCACATCCATTCCGGAATTGGCATTCGCTGAAGCAAACATGCAGGCCTTTGGTGCTCATACTTTACTTGCTGACAGTTTTGGCACTTAGCCACAAACTCAACTATGTCTTTCTTCATGATAGGCCACCAATAAAGTCATTTAAAATCTCGGTACATCTTGGTCACACCCGGATGAATGGAATACCGCAAACCATGGGATTCTGTCAACATCTTCTGAATCAAGTCATCCACTTAGGGAACACAAATTCTCGCCTTAAAACTAAGCATACCTCCCGCATCAAGAACCACATCTTATGCCTTACCAGACATTGTCTTCTTTCTGAGCTCATTAAAATTCTCATCCTCAAATTGTTTGGCCTTGATCTCCTTAATAAATGTGGGCCTAACCCCAATGTTGGCTAACACCCCACCTTTCTCTGAGATGCCCAACTGCATGAACTTAGAGTCCAAAGTCTGAATCTCCTTGGCCAAAGTTTGCTTGGACACTGCCAAGCAAGCTAAACTACCTATACCTACCGTCTTCTGACTTAGCGAATCCACCACCACATTAGCCTTACCCAAATGATACTGGATGGTAACATCATAATCCTTGAGTAACTCCATCTACCTTTTCTTCCTCAAATTCAGTTCCTTTTCAGTGAACACATGTTGTAGACTGCGATGATCAGTAAACACCTCACACTTGACACCATAAAGATAATGCCGCCAAATTTAGAGGGCAAACACTACCGCTGCCAACTCCAAATCGTGTCAGGTAATTTCTCTCATGCACCTTCAACTGACGCAATCTATAAGCTATGACATTTATTTCCTGCATTAGTTGAGCACCCAAGCCCGAATGTGAAGCATCACAATAAATAATGAAATATTTGCCTTCCACCGGTAGTGCCAGAATAGGTGTAGTAGTCAAAAGGGTCTTATTTTTTTGGAAGCTCTCCTAACACTTGTCGGTCCACTAGAAAGGCACCTCCTCTTTGGTCAGTCTTGTCAATTGTGTGGCGATGGAAGCAAGATTTTTCACAAACCGTTGATAGTAGCTAGCGAACCCACGAAACCCCTAACTTCAGTCACAGAGCTAGGCCGAGCCCAATTCTTGACTGCTTTGATCATTTGGGGATCTACCATTACCCCTTCCCTTGAAACCACATTCCCCAAAAAGGCAAATGAATTCAACCAGAACTCACACTTGGAAAATTTGGCATATAATTTCTCTCTTCCCAGGACACACAAAACAGTACGAAGATGGTCAGCATGCTCTTCCTTACTCTTAGAATAAACCAAAATGCATCAACAAAGACGATAACAAAAGAATCCAGGAATGGTTTGGAAACATATGTCACTCCCCGAAGCTACCCCCAAGACGCGGACACGGGACATAGGATCACGAGTGACCCCAAGCTAACCCTGCTGGCATATCACAAGCATACTAAAGTAAACTGAATCAATAAATACTATGCGGAAGCTAATCATAAGAAAATCTTAAATGATGGTGAAATACCCATATACTAAATTTGAATATATGAAAAGTGAGAGTTTGAATACAACTAAAAAGTCAAACGCAAATACTAAAGTTGATTCTAACTATGCTTGAAAATAGCCTCTAACTAACTAGAAGTGTTGGGACATGCCCCAGCTAAATCTAGCAAAAACTGAAAACTAAAGACTAAAATAGAAAGATAACATGTCAACTATCCTCGAAGAATGAGGACTCACCATTGATAATGTTGAATTGAAGATCGAGAATCGATCTATGCGTGATCTGACTGCTGAGGACCTGAACCTACATCACGAGAAGATGTAGCGCAGAGTATGCGTCAGTACTTGAAAGGTACTGAGAATATATGATAGAATAAAGTTGAACAATAACATAACTGAACCGAAGCATATATCTGAGCAATGATAAAATATGAACTGAAATGTAAATATGATGAGAAACTTGAACATGAACTAATTGAATGCAATGACCAAGTTTATAACATGCTGAGACTGAAACATGACTGTATAATTGATAGCGTAGTCAATGCAATAGAATCCGATTGAACTGTGGGGCTACTAATAACCGACATAAAACCTCATGAGCTAAATATGGAGTCTGATGTATACGCCCCATCGAGAGGACCCAATATACCCTGCCAGAAGTATAGAGGTATGACTGGCGTGATCACTAAAATGTAATGCCTAACAGAGGGGACTTATCCTACGGGGCACGTAGTTCTGGGACTTGAGGATGACTGACCCTAGTCCTCAGTATTAAGCTTCTCCCAATTCATTATGTAATTAACATTTTATGACTGAATTTCAATAATACTGGAAAGCTCAAAATATTGACATGCAAACTGAGAATACAACATTAATATACCGATAATGAGACATTCGAAAACTGAGGCATGTATATTTTAATTATCTGACCTAGCATGTGTAATTCATGAACTAAAAGAACTACAAAGCTAGGGTTCTGAATTTATGAAAGAATCTACATAAAACGATAATGGATTCAAGATAATCTGATTTGGGTCATTTTAACAGCTAAAACCCAACAATTTCTTACATTTAAGAAACCGTAGGTCTATATAATATTAAGGGAATCAAGAATCTCACTGAAATCTAGGGACCTAATGGGTCAAAGGAACCCACTAGTGAAATCCCACATACCTGGTGACAAAATTCACGGAGAAATCTTTCGGTTTCAGGCTGGAACTGATGAAAATCTTGCTGCATTTTGGAACTAGGGCTGGTCCACTTCTTTCTCCTTCTACGCTCTAATTTTTCTATGTTTTTGGTGAATGATTTGCTTAGGGTAGATTCTAATTTAGTTACTAGGGTAAAACTAACCAAAACTAGATGGTTTAAGGTTTAAACGATGTTGTTTAGGGGTCAAATGCATAAGGAAAAGACAAAATGGCCCCTAACTTAACTGATGTCAGGGCCAACTGACGGACCAGACCCATGGACCGTGGAATAATCGATGGTTCACGCTGGTCAACCGTCGATCAACGACTGGGACTGGAATCTAGGGCCTCGATCCACGAACTAGGACCATGGTCCATGGCTTGGCCTACAGACCGTAGGTCTGGCCGTGGGTCGACACTTGGCCAAAATTTCGGAGGGTCTAGGAGAAGGGTCACATGTTGTGAACCACGGACTAGCAGAACGGACGGTGGGTGGTGGCCATTGGTGCCACCTAAAATTCCTAAAACCTGTATTTTGGTAGTTTTAGCATACGGGGTGTTACATTATCTCCCCCTTGGGAACATTTGTCCTCAAATAAAGACTAAACTAGCTGAAATGGAGGGAGAGAGCAGCAACCCCTACCACTATACTCTGAAAACTGATTTCTGACAGAACTAAGTTCGAAGGACATGCAAATACACTGAAAAAGCAAGTATAAACTGAAGGAACATGATGCTAAGACTGAAATTGTGCATGAATGACTGAAAAACGGAAGATGGACTATTACCTCAAGCTGGAATGGGATCGGAAGGAAAGAGATAAGGATACTTGGCCTTCATGGCTGCTTATGCTTCCCAAGTAGCTCCCTCTATGGATTGACTCCTCCACAAAACCTTAATTGAAGCGACTTCTTTGTTTCTCAACCTTCGAACCTGACGATCAATTATTTAAACTAGTACCTCTTCATAAGTGAGACTATCCTTCACAACCACACTTTTTAAAGGTACAATAGATACTGGATCACCCACACACTTCTTCAACAATGAAATGTGAAAAACCAGTTGCACTACTGCTAGTTCTGTTGGCAACTCTAACTCATAAGCCACCTTACCAACTCTTTCGAAGATCTTGTATGTGCCTACATATCTAGGACTGAGCTTCCCTTTCTTGCCAAATCTAATCACCGCTTTCATAGGTGACACTTTTAGGAAAACCCAATCATCAACTTGGAATTCTATTTCCCTTCTCCTTACATCTGCATAGGACTTTTGGCGACTCTGGGCTGTCTTAAGTCTATCTCTAATGAGTTGTACTTTCTCCATAGCATCATGAACTGAATCTGGCCCTATCAAGGCTGCTTCACCTACTTCAAACCAACCAACTGGAGATCAACATCTACGCCCATACAATGCCTCATACAAGGCGATCTGAATGATGGAATGGTAACTATTATTGTAGGCGAACTCTATAAGAGGAAGGTGATCATCCTAATTACCCTTGAAATCGATCACGCAAGCTCTCAACATATCGTCTAAGGTATGAATTGTATGCTCTGCCTGACCATCCGTCTGTGGATGAAATGTTGTGCTAAGGTTAACCTGAGTACCAAGACCTTTCTGAAATGACTTCCAAAAATGAGAGGTAAACTGAGGACCTCTATCTGAGATGATAGACAAAGGTACCCCATGCAACCTGACTATCTCATTAATGTAAAGCTTGGCATAGTCCTCCGCTAAATCTATAGTCTTAACAACCAAAAAGCGCGCAGACTTAGTAACTCTATCAACTATCACCCAAATGGAGTCATGTTGTCTGCGAGTACGAGGTAAACCTGTAATGAAGTCCATGTTGATCACTTCCCATTTCCAAGTAGGAATGTTGATCTCTTGAGTCATACCTCCTGGTTTCTGATGTTCTACCTTCACTTGCTGACAATTGGGGCACTTAGCTACAAAATCCGCTATATCCCTTTTCATACCATTCCACCAAATTACTTCCCATAGATCATGGTACATCTTAGTGGTACCTAGATGAATAGAATACCTAGAATTATGGGCTTCTGCAAGAATCTTCTGTCTCAACTCACCTACCTTAGGAACACATAATCAACCCTTATAGCGAAGCTCACCATCTCCCCCTTGGGAGAATACCTCAACTCTCTGTTGATGGACTGCACCCTTAATCTGAAGCAATATCGGATCGCTGTCTTGCTTTTCCTTAACCTTCGCTACCAATGAATATTCTAACCCATTCTGAACTATTACACCACCATCTAATATGCTCATAAGACAAACACCTAAGCGAGCAAGTATGTGAAGATCCGTTGCAAGTTCCTTTCTTTCAACCTCAATATGTGCTATACTACCCATAGATAGCCTATAAGGGCATCTTCTACTACATTGTCCTTACCAGGATGGTAATGCACACTCATGTCATAATCTTTGAGGAACTCAAGCCATCTCCTCTGGCGAAGATTCAACTCTTTCTCGGTGAACATATATTGAAGGCTCTTATGGTCTGTGAACACATTTATGTGAACCCCATACAAGTAGAGTCTCCAAATCTTAAGTGCAAACACCACAACTGCAAGCTCGAGGTCATGAGTTGGATAATTCTTCTCATGCACCTTAAGTTGTCTAGAAGAATAAGCTACAACGTTACCTCGTTGCATCAACACACAACCTAGGCTGACTATGGATGCATCACAATAGATAACATAACCGTCTGAACCCTCTGGTAGAGTCAAAACATGAGTTGTAGTCAACTTATTTTTTCAGTTCTGCGAAGCTTTTCTCACAATCATCTGACCACTGAAAATTAACCTTCTTCTGAGTCAACTTAGTCAACGGAGAGGCTATGGATGAAAATCCTTCCACGAACCTTTTGTAATAGCCATCCAAACCCAAGAAGCTTCTGATATCTGTAGGAGAGGTACGTCTAGGACATTATTTCACTGCTTCTACTTTCTGAGAATCCACTCGGATCCCTTCGCTAGACCTATATGCCCAAGGAAAGCAACTGACTGCAATCAAAACTCACATTTGCTAAACTTAGCAAATAACTGGTGATCTTTGAGAGTTTGCAGGACAACCCTCAAATGATTCGCATGTTCTTTCTCATTCCTAGAGTAAATAAGGATATCATCAATAAAGACGATAACGAACAAGTCCAAATACTGCTTGAACACTCTGTTCATCAAATCCATGAAAGCTACATGAGCGTTGGTTAGTCTAAATGGCATAACTACAAATTCCTAATGACCATACCAAGTTCTGAAGGCTATTTTCGGGATGTCACTATCTCTGACTCTGAGCTGATGATAACCGAATCTAAGGTCTATCTTTGAGAAATGACTAGCACCCTAAAGTTGGTCAAACAACTCATCAATCCTGGGGATGGGATACTTATTCTTGATTGTGACTTTGTTCAACTGCCTATAGTCTATGCCATCATGTGAGAACCATCTTTCTTTTTCACAAACAACACTGGTGCACCTCATGGGGAAATACTGGGTCAGAGGAAGCCCTTATCAAGAAGGTCTTTCAACTGCTCTTTCAATTCCTTAAGCTCAGTTGGAGCCATTCTGTAAGGAGGAATAGAAATAGGCTAGGTATCTGGGAGGAGATCAATTCCAAAGTCGATTTACCTCTTGGGAGGAACTCTGGGAAGATCTTCTGCAAACACTTCAGAGAACTGATTAACTACTGGAATTAACTCAAGAGTAGGGGTCTTAGGCTTGAATCCTTAACCCGAACTAGATGATACAGATACCCCTTAGAGATCATCTTTCTAGCCTTAAGGTAAGAAATGAATTGACCCATAGGCGCTAAGCTACTACCTTTCCATTCTAAGATTGGTTCATCTGGAAACTGAAAACAAACAATCCTAATTCTACAATCGATTGAGGCATAACAGTAATGTAACCAATCCATGCCTATAATGACATTGAAATCTACCATTTCTAACTTTACAAGATCTGTTGAGGTGACTTTCTAGGAGACTGTGACATGGCAATTTTTGTATACCCGTCTAGCTATGACTGGGTCACCGACTGGAGTAGAGACTGAGAAGGGTTCTGAGAGAATTTCTGGACTAACATTGAAGTTGACTGCTATATAAGGAGTTACAAAGAAAAGAGTAGCCCATGGATCTAACAAAGCATAAACATCTAAGTTAAAGACTCGTAACGTAGCTGTGAGTACATCAAGAGAATCTTCCTGATCCTGGCGAGCCTGAAGAGCATACAACCTGTTTTGGCGTTGTCCGCCACCTGTACCAGATGAGTTAGCCTGCTGAGTCAGGCGACCTGCTGGTGCTGCTGAAGTTATAGACTGAGCTCTACCATTGTTAGTTCATTGACCCTGTCTAGAAGGACAATCTTTCAACCTGTGACCAGTCTGACCGCACCCAAAACATCATTCCCTTCCTGCAAGACACTCGCCCGGATAGTTCTTACTACACTTGGGGAAAGTTAGGTAGGTTCTGGTGCCTGAAACACTCCCCTGAGACTTAGAGCCTGATGCCCTACCTTTCTGATCATTCCAAAACTTGGAGGATGGAACACTAGCTGATGAAGGTGCTGGAGCTGAAGGTTTTTACTGAAATTGCGAGTGTTTCCACCACCCGATTTCTATTGAGAATACTCATAGTTACATGTTCTAGCCTTTTTATTATCCTTAGCCTATTCCCTAAGCATATCACCTTCAACCTGCTGAGCATGAGTCATGAGCCTAGAGATGTTCATATCTTCCAGCAGCATAGCATTCCTACACTCTGTTTTTACTAGGTCGGATACCCTATATAGAAACTTGTTCATTTGAGCCCTGGAATCGGCAACCATGTGAGGAGCATACCTGGAGAGTTGGGTGAACTTGAGCCCATACACTTGGACTGTCATGTTACCTTGCCTCAAATTCATGAACTCCTGAGCTTTCGCATGCCTCAACTCTCTTGGGAAGAACCTGTCCAAAAAGGTCTCACTAAAGCATTCCCGAGTGATAGGAGCTTTATCTGTACCCCTGTTCTCTTTCCATTGGTATACCAGATATGACCTACATCCTTAGGATGATAGGATGCCAACTCTACCCTATCATTACCTGCCACTTGCATCATTCCAAAGATCTTTTTGACCTCATCTATGAAGTTCTAGGGATCCTCACCAATCTGCGATCCTAATAACTCTGGCGGATTCATCCTAACAAAATCGCAAACCCTGGCTGCCACTAATCCACCACTAGCATTTGCAGGAACTGGAACCTGCTGGTTGTTCTGGTTAGTCACAGTCTGAGCCAAAAGTTGAATGGCGTTCCAGAATATTGTATTCGAAACTTCCTAATTTGGGACTGGAGGAGATGCATTAGCGTTCCTAGCATTAGCATTTCTTCCATAGGCTCTACGAGGAGGCATGATATGAAAGCGCATAACATCGAGTTAGAATCGAGGAATTAGATCATACCTTATGCACGATAAGAGTAACAAGAAAATGAAGTTTTTCTTACAACACTTTGCAGCATCCTTCTCATTAGATGTGGTGCACTTCACACACATGAAAATGACTTTACTTAGGCGGCTTTTCAGAAATCCTAGGACTCTTAAACTTAATGCTCTAATACCAAGTTTGTCACGCCCCGAAGCTACCCCCAGGACGTGGACACGGGACCTAGGATCACGAGTGACCCCAAGCTAACCCTATTGGCATATCATAAGCATACTAAAGTAAACTAAATCAATAAATATTGTGCGGAAGCTAATCATGAGATAATCTGAAATGATGGGGAAATACCCATATACTAAATCTAAATATATGAAAACTGAGAGTTTGAATACAACTGAAAAGTCAAACTCAAATACTAAAGATGATTCTAACTATGTCTGAAAATAGCCTCTAACTGACTAGAAGTGCTGGGACATGCCCTAGCTAAATCTAGCAAAAACTGAAAACTAAAGACTAAAATCAAAAGATAACATGTCAACTGTCCTTGAAGAATAAGGACTCACAACTGATGTTGCTGAACTGAAGATCGGGAACCGATCTATGCATGATCTGACTGCTGAGGACACGAACCTACATCATGAGAAGATGTAGCGCAGAGTATGCGTCAGCACTTGAAAGGTATTGAGCATGCAGGATAGAATTAAGATGAACAATAACATAACTGAACAAAAGCATATATATGAGCAATGATAAAAGATGAACTGAAATGTAAATATGTTGAGAATACTAAACATGAACTAACTGAATGCAATGACCAAGTTTATAACATGTTGAGATTGAAATTTGACTGTATAACTGATAACATGGTCAATGCAATAGAATCTGACTGAATTATGGGGGCTATTAATAAATGACATAAAACCATATAAGCTAAATATGGAGTTCGATATATTCGCCCCATCGAGAGGACCCAATATACCCTGCCAGAGGTATAGAGGCATGACTGGCGTGATCACTAAAATGTAACGCCCAACAGAGGGGACTTAACCTACAAGGCACGTAATTCTGGGACTTGAGGGTGACTGACCCTAGTCCACTCGGTATTAAGCTTCTCCCAATTGATTATGTAATTAACATTTTATGACTGAATTTCTATAATACTGGATAGCTCAAAATATTGACATGCAAATTGAGAATGCAACATTAATTTATTGATAATAAGACATTCAAAAATTGCGGCATGTATATTTGAATTATCTAACCTAGCATGTGTAATTCATGAACTAAAAGAACTACAAAGCTAGGGTTCTAAATTTATGAAATAATCTACACAAAACGATCATGAATTCATGATGATCTGATTTGGATCATTCTAACAGCTAAAACCCAACAATTTCTAACATTCAAGAAACCCTAGGTCTAGATAATATTAAGGGAATCAAGATTCTGACTGAAATCTAGGGACCTAATGGGTGAAAAGAACCCACTAGTGGAATCCTACCTGGTGACGAAATTCATGGAGAAATCTTTCGATTTTGGGCTGGAATTGATGAAAACCTTGCTGCATTTTGGAACTAGGTCTAGTCGACTTCTTTCTCCTTATGCGTTCTAATTTTTCTATGTTTTTGGTGAATGATTTGCGTAGGCTAGATTCTAATTTAGTTAATAGGCTATAAACTAACAAAAACTATATAGTTTAGGAGTCCAACACAAAAGGCAAAGAGAAAACAACCCCTGACTTAACTGTTGTCGGGACTAACCGACGGACCAGACCCACGGACCGTGGATCAATCGACGGTTCGTGTTGGTCAATCGTCGATAGGCGACTGGGACTGGATTTTGGGGCCTTGATCCACGGTCTGTAGCCTAGCCTACGACCCGTAGGTCCGGCCATGGGTCAACACTTGGCCAAAATATAGGAGGGTCTCGGGGAAGGGTCACAGGTTGTGAACCACGGAGCAGCACAGACCATGGGTCCTCCAACGGTCCGTGGGTGGTGCCCGTTGGTGCCACCTGAAACCTGCATTTCAGTAGTTTTAGCATATGGGGTGTTACAACACCATTTATCAAACTTATGAAGGCTACAGGTGCATTGGTCAACCCAAACAACATCACTAAGAACTCATAGTGCCCGTAGCAAGTCCTAAATGTCGTTTTGGGTACATCCTCAGGCCTAATCTTTAGCTGATGGTAACTAGACCTTAGATCAATCTTAGAGGAAACTGACGCACCCTGCAACTTTTCAAAAAGATCATCTATCCGAGGCAACGGATACTTATTTCGAATGGTGACCCTATTCAACTACCGGTAGTCTATGCACATCCTTATACTACCATCCTTCTTCTTAACAAACAAGACTGGAGCACCCCACGGGGAAGCACTAGGACTGATGAAACCTTTATCAAGAAGTTCCTAGATTTGAGCTTTAAGATCTCTTAATTCTGCCGGAGCCATGCAAAAAGAAGGAATGGAGATGGGGCAAGTGCCCGGTTCCAAGTCAATGCGCAAATCTATATCCCTATCTGGAGGCATACCAAGCAAATAGGTAGGAAACACTTCCTTGAATTCAGACACTACAGGAATAGACTCAATAAAGGAAGACTCAGCCTCAATATCCCGAATATGAGCCAAATATGCCAAACACCCCTGCCCCACCAGTTTCCTAGCCCGAACGAAAGATATGACATTAGCTGACTTAGGGTTGTACACCCCTTCCCACTCTAACTCTTCCCTACTCGGGATCTCTAGAGTTACACACTTAGCATTACAATTAAGCACATCATAATTAGGGGGAAAACTAAGTCATGCCTAAGATTATATCAAAGTGAGTCATATCCAGAATAACCAAATCAGCCTAAGTCTGAAAACCCATAAACAAGATAGGACAAACACGATATACATGGGTGACTATAATAGACTCTCTAACTAAGGTAGAAACATGGATGGGGGCATCAAGTACGTACATCACAAACCTCATCAAATCCCAAGGCAAACTAAAATGACACATATGAATAAGTAGAACCCGGATCAAACAAGATAGTAGCCATCCAGTCACAGACAAGACTAGTACCTGTGATCATTGCATCAAATGCCTTAACCTCGGTCTTTCCCGGAAAGGCATAACACTGAGCCCTGTCATCTTGACGGGTGACCTCCTTGCCTGGCTGCACTGCTCCTCTACTTGCATTACCACTTCCCCGGCTTCCACGACCTCACTGATTTCCTCCTCGCCCACCTTGTGGACACCCTCTACCATTACTACCACTTCTCGCTGGTACCACTGCTCTAGTCTACTGTTGCACGCGGTCATACATGTTCGCATGGGGACAATATCTTCTTATATGCCCAGGTTCTACACAATTGTAACAACTGCGGTCAAAAGGTGGCCTGCTACCTGACGTAGGTTCAGATCCCTGACTATCCTGAATAAAATTCTGTCATGGAGTTCCTGAGTAACCAACTGTAGAAGTGGGCATGGCTGAATCAATTGGTCGGACTGCAAGTGTCGGCCTAATTAAACCTCTGTAGTAGGAACCATGAAAGTTACATGTGCTCTTGAGCTTCTTAGCCAAAGCCTTGGCATACCCATCACATTAAACACCTTCCACTTTGTTCACAAAGTCTGTCACTTCATTAAAACTTTTACCTGCAGAGGTCATGTGAACAGACAATACCTGTAACTAGGAGTTTAATCCCTTGACGAATAGACAAATCCTCTCCTCCTCTGAAGTTACCAACTGGATAACATATCTGGACAAGGCATGGAACTTCGCCTCATAAGCAGCTACATGCATACCACCATGTTCCAAAGCCATGAACTCATCCTTCTTGTGATCCCACAAAGTTCGGGTACATACTTTTCCAGAAACAAAGCATGGAATTGTGTCCAAGTGAGTGGGGGCAAGACTGGCGATCTGCATTCTACATATGCCCTCCACCACTGTTTAGCCTTACCTTGAAGATGGAAGGTAACAAACTCTACTCCATGCTGGTATACAATGCCCAAGTTGTGAAGCCTCTCGTAGCAATCCAAAAAGAACTCATAGGCATCCTCACTCTCAGAACCATAGAACAAAGGCGAGTTCAGTTTCAAAAACATAGTCAGCCTCTCATGCTCAGTACCAGTCATCACAGGACCCAATAGGGGACGAAAAAAAGCATCAGTGCCTAATGCTCCACCCACCTTGGGAATAGTAAAAACAATGGGGGTATTGGTTGGGGTTTAAGGTTCTTGCACTGTGGGAAGGACTCCAGGGCCGACCAATCCCTTTAGAAAAGTCATGATCTGCTGAGCTAACACTGGGTCTAAGGGAGAAATACTTGTAGTTTCAGCATGTACCTCCTTCTCTGGTCCAACATCCTCGTTTTCGATTTCCATATTCTATTGTACCTCTTCTTCGGTTAAAGGTGGGGCCTCTTCTCTGGGAACATTCTCAACTGAGGCTGCAACCCTAGCAGGTGCCACTCCTCCATAACCTCTGCCCCTTACTCTTCCTCTACCCCTGCCTTGACCATGGCCTCTTGCTGCGGGTTCCCCAGCTGGCATATTGATGGGGGCTACGGGCCTAACGTCATTGTATCACATATTAACCATTTGCAGACAGAAGAGTGAAAGAAAATCAGATACCAATTTGGATCACGAGATACCAATTGGAATCATTTCTTAACACGAAGATAGAAAAAGACAGAGAGAATTTCTAAAGTCATGTAGCCTCTTGAAGAAAAGTACAAATGTCTCTGTACCATTCCGCAAGACTCTACTAGACTCGTTTTGGTACAATGAGATCAACGAACCTAGGGCCCTGATATATACTTTGTCACGACCAAGACCACCGTGATTGACACTCACACTAACCCTTTGGTGAGAGAACCATTACTACAACTCGACTAAGCAACATAACGAAAAACTATGCATTTAAAGATACAGAAGCAGGTTTAAACGATAGAATAACATAGAGTTCCCATAAACTCTGAAAGCATTAAATAAAAAACTAAACATAACTATTGCGGAAATTCAACCCCTAGAAACTGAATGTCAAGGTACAAAACTTTACTAATGACCGGTCTAAGAAAAAGGGGTACAACCCTAAAACTAACATACGAATAAGTCTAACTATAAAGTCTGAGTCCAAAAGGAATTGACTAAACAATAGAGGACCCATGGCAGCCTGGAAGAACTAGCTCACCCTTGAATCCTATCTCGATCAGTGATCTCCTAACTAAGGTCTGTCAGTAGCCGCCTGAAGATGTCATGTACTTAGTGTAGTATCAGTACACAGCCACAGTGTACTGGTAGGATCACGCGGCCACTCTAGTAAGCACAATATACACAAGCAATTATAACACAGACAACACACATATACGGAATGCACAAGTCAGTTATCATTTTAGAGCAACATACAATCTCTCAATATCAATGACAAGTAGAGATAAGCCTAATAATCACAAGTGCTTCGCTCATGGAACCCATACCCAAACTATTAGTGTGTCGGAACGTGACACCCGATCCAATTTATGTGTCGAAACGTGACACCCGATCCAATATATGTGTCGGAAAGTGACACCCGATACAATGCGTGTGTCGGAACGTGACACCCAATACAATCAGCACAACCACAATCACAACCACACCATAATGAAAAGCACATATATTCACATGGTCAAGTAGTAGGTTCATTGCATGTAGTTGTTCACACATAATCATTTCATTGGGTTCGATTCACATTCCCTATTCACATACATGCATGCATACAATGAAGCAATCAACCGACATATATAACACAAACAGGAAATCAAACCATCACCTACCTCGAAACCAAGCTTTTATCCTCCAAAGACACTTCAGCCTTACCTTTCCGGATTCTTTCCGCTTGTTCTTGATCTAAAACAGTTAAATAATGCATGGATTAATAAACAAGGCCTAATTTACCCGAATTATAACTAAATTTATCAACCCAAGGCAAAACCCAGATCCTAATTATCAATTAGGGCTTTTTCCACCATCAACTTCAGGCCAAAACCTTCCCCTAATGATAATTACCCAAGATTCTAAGTTCTAAAAATTGAAACACGTTCTGGGGGAGTAATTATCTTACCTGTAGCGCTAGAAATCATGGGAAATCTGTCAAGAAATGCTCTGGGTCGTCTCCTAACTCTCAAGAACAAAGTTTTGCAGAAAATAACAAAGATGGGGTTTTCCCCGACTTAAGTCGCGACTGTCCCGCCACAGCAGGACCCCACCTACCACACCGGCCCCGCCCTGGTAGGAATAATCCCGCCCCGGTGGCTTGTACGGAACAGAAGCTCAAAATTTGAGTTCCAAGCTCCCATTTCACAACACACCTTCAACCCTTGATGTTCAAAAACTACCCTTTCACGCCAAGATTAGTTTTGGGAGTTCTACTCACCTAATTCGATTTTGTAAAGCCGTACAGGCTCCTTAATGTCTTGGCTATCCACCAATGTGCTCAAATTCATAATTAAATCCCCCATTCGTTACCAGATTTCCCTACTTGACTCAGATTTTGTACAAATCTAGACTAGGCTAGACATTTACAAGTCACTACTTAAAATTTTCTGACCCCAATTCTTTCCCAATTGGCTTTTCCATAACGACGGGAACAGGTCGTTACATATTAATCATAACATAATTACAAGATAAGTACAATGTATATAACAGTTTCCAAACACAAAATAAAGACTGGTCCAGCCAAAAACAAAAGGAGAAGAACAAATTTGAAAGGAACTCATCCCTCGTCTCTGATCCATAGCTACTCCACACACGTCAATGGTGAGAACTTGTACTATAGGGTGAGGAAGTGTAGTATGAGTACCAAATATGTGGTTCTCAATATATACGAAATATGTGGTTCTCAATATGCATAGGCCGACTTAGCTCCAAATAATGAAGTGATTCTTGAATAGTATTTATGTATGTATTGTTAATCCTTTTGTTTAGAAAGATTTTTAACGATGGCCAATATTAGAAATCGCCTCATTCCTACTTACCGGACAATGGAGGTAACAAATGAGAAAGGGATTAAACAATGTAGATTTAGACGTGATAATCCGCTATCTAATAACCTGACCCACTTACTGCGAAGGCTAATTTGGGGTTAAGGGTAAGGGTTAGTTAAGCATACACCCATAGATAGACCAAGCTCTGTGGTGAAATTCCCTATTTGGAGGAACGATCAGTTAGGTGATACATAACTTAACCAACCTTGCATATTAACACTAGGATAGAGTTACTATAATTGGAATTACTGCGTAAAGAACTTGTGGGGAACACATGTACCCTAGTTTTCATCTCATATTGATATTTTAAACTACAAAGTGTGATTCCTTGTTACTTGTTACTACAAATCAATCAATTGTGATTTTATTTACAAATCCCCCCTTTTACGGAAGTAATTTGACTAAAAGTAGATAATTGTAAGTTAGCCTAAGTCTAGACCATTTCCTCGTGGAATCGACCCTAACCTGACAGTTAGGTTCTTTATTTGACAACGACCACTTATACTTCTTTAGGGAGGTGTGATTTTGGCATATCAATAAGTCAAATGAAATGTAGATGAAAAATATTATTCATTAGCAGATAGCAAAGAACAATATATTTAAAGTTAAGAAAAAAGAAAGAAGTCAAATAATTTCACTTTCTAAAGGAAAGTTGCATACTTGAGCTAGTTTGGACTTTATTTTCATGCCACAAAGAAAAATGTATATTTTTTATTTCAAAGAGTGCCAAAGAGAGGAGAAATTGGAAAGATAATGAAGAAGGTAGAATAGTGGGAGGGGAGAGAAAGAGAGCAGGAAATACATAAAATTAATAAATCATTGATATTTACCGTGGTTGTATTGTTTAATTCAGGAATTTTCATTTGTTATAAAATGTGAGTCTCGACTCACTATCATTTTTTTATTATCTCAACCATTTTTTGATTAAAATATGAATAAATCAAAAAATCTGAGGAAACAAACAAATAGCAATACTGAAATAGGGGAGTGCCACATCACCATCCTAAGATTCTCTCTCTCTGTATATATATCATATATATATATATATAAGAGAATCCTAGTCCCGCCTATGTGGCGCCACCACAAACAGGATTCCTTTATAAATTTATTTATTTCTAAAACTAGCCTTCCCCTATCATGAAACGTTGTGACTTTTATGAAGGATTGCGACTTTAATGAAAAGTTGTGACTTTTATGAAGAGTTACGACTTTTATGAAGAGTTGTGACTTTTATGAAAAGTTGTGACTTTTATGAAAGGTTGTGACCTTTCCGAAGGATTGTAACTTTTCCAAAGAGTTGTGGCCTTTTCGATAAAGCACAATAAACATTTTTCAACACTACCCTTTGTTATATATAAATAGAGGGATTTCCTCTCATTTTAAAACAACGAAAATTGTAAAGTTCTTCTTCTTCTTCTGCATAAATGAATATTCGTGTTCTTTGCTCTTGTTAAGTGGCTTACTACACCATTGTATTTGTATCAATACACTGGTGAATAGAATCGTTCTATCCCGAGAGGATCTATTCCTTTAAACCTCATATACTAGAGGGGAATAATTTCCTTAAGGGGACACTGTTCATTCAATGGGCTCAATTTATTTCTTTCTATTTCATTCTATTGTTACAGATCCTGGTATGATTTTTTTACAGTCATTAGTATATGCTTATGTTATTAATTATTGTTTTAGAGTACATGCTTTAAACTTTGTTGTTTATGTTTCTGCAAAGTTATTATTATAAGTACTTGTTAATAAAGATTAAATAACACACATTAATAGAGTATTCAACAAGTTTTTTCTACTAAAATTGTTGAAGGTACAGTAAAAAATGCCTTAAAGATCTATATTACCATCTGTTTAGAACAAAATTCAAATTTTGTATGCCATTGTTAGGACATAAAGACCTTAAAAACTTTATCGCACCTTGATGTGCAAAATGAACTAGGACAAGAAGGCAAGATTTAATAAACTTTTGACATGGGTTTAAGGATGTGCCGGATGACCTATAGAGGAATATGACTAGACTGGAGCCCTTTTTAATTTCAAAGATATAGATAACTACACAATAAGTTAATTGCTCATATTTAATATGAAACATGGACAGATTCTCAAGTTAATGCAAGTTATAAATACTTTTCTTGAAGTAATAGATGTGTTTCTCGACATTGCGATTGGAATAGAAGTGTAGTTATCACTCTGGTATGTTGATTTTTAAAAAACACCCAAACAAACTAAATAGTTTTGTGTAATATTTTTCCCTTTCAAATATATACAATAAGTTGAATGGTTGTCCAATTGATACATTCTCCCTTTAATTTTTTCATTTTAATAATTACTTATGATACTTTTAAATGGGGATCTTTAAAATGACATATGTAAAGAAAAAGGTAAGGCTGAACTTTCTACACGTTAGAATTAGAATATTTGTTCACTTTTTTTAGCCTTTTAAAATTAATTATCCCTTCACCAATGAGTATTTATTTATTAGAAAATTTAATATCTCCGGTTGATGTTCATTTGATTCCCCAAAAATATCGAATAGTAATACTTCCCAGAAGCAGAAGGATAAATTATAAAATCAAATTAAATATGATTGATTGAAGGATAGATGATAAGATGTTATAATTATCATCTTCCTCTACTATATTAATGTTTGTTACTACGTAATCTTGTATGTAAGATCATATAGTGTTTTAGTTTTAATGAGTGATAGATTTTAAGTATTATTTTTTTTATAAGTTTCGTGATATATATATATATATATACTAAGACATATTCACAAAATAAAATTAAAAATTTCAAACTTGTGTTGTTTCATATCATTAAAAAATTAGCGTTAATTTAGTAATGTCAAATTAGTTGGGCCCCTTTAGAAAGCCCACATGCCAGAAAATTACCAAGGTATATTATAAAGGATAATCTCATAAATTATCATTAATTATGAAACTATTTAGGGGTTTGACCATTTTGGGATTTTAGGGTTTCACACATCACTTTAGTCTCGCTTCTATACGAGTTTTGCTTCTCAACTAAGGCTTACATTGGCGGCCATGGCTTCCAACTTTTGTGAGTTTTTTTTTTTTTACATTTATTTATTTAAATTTTACCCTCAAAATTTTAAAGGCTTCATATGTGATCCATTGCCTGTTTAAATTTTGTTGGAAACATTAAATTTTTGTTTAAGTGATTGAAGAACAAGATCTAACTCAAATTCGCCATACATTCTTGTTTTTAACCTGGAGTTTTTTTTTGTTGAATTATTTTTTGATCTTCTATGAAATTCCATGAGTTGATCATAAATGGAACAGTGAAGATTTGTATAATAGATAATGACATGTTTAGAATTGAGATGTGATTGTGTTTTTAATTTCCCATGAACTATTTTTACAAATCTTTCTGGCAACTCAGACACATAAATAATAAATGTATCCACAAAGGTAGTGTTAAGGTTTATGTTCCGCCTATATTTTCCACACCCCACTTGTTAGATTATTATACGACTATGTGGTTTAACAATCTTTATTTTAGTTATTAGTGCTTACTTTTATCTTAGTTTCAAATTATTTTTATTCCTGGTTTGTTTGCCTCATGTTTTTAATTCAGCATAACTATATTATTATTTTTGTTTTTGAAATTACACCTCCTAATATTAAATAGATTGTGTCATTTACAAATTTGGCTTTTAATGAGTGATAGTTATTAAAGTAGAATTTCATCATTAACTTTATTCTTTTTTTTTGAATTATTTCTACTTAAGGTATGTTGAAATTTATTTCTTATTATATTGAATTGAAATAAGAGTGTTATGTTAAAAATTGGATTATATATTTAGCTTATAGTTTCAATTTTAATTATTTTGTAGTACAATTGATATATTATTTTTGTCAAACATTTGAGTTATGTTATGACATTATATTTGTAGATTTATCCTTTGGCTAAGTAACTCGTTTATGATGTTCTTATAAAATGTGTTCTTTTACTTATTTAAAGTAATTGAATTAAAATTTTATTAATTGGAAAATTATATATCAATCTTTTTTTACATTATTAATTACAAATATATAATTATTAATTATTATATTTAAAAAAAAATATATGTATCTTAAAAACCGTATTCAGTGTCATCTATAAAGACACATATTTGTCATCTACTAACTTCAATTTTTTGATGATTAAATTTATTTCAAAATTAATTTAACTGTAATTGTACTTGTGCAACCAAACAATACGCCTGTAATTACACTGTAATTATATTATGAAAAACAAATAGGTTATCATAATTATTATATTGAGTAACTATTATGTTGTGTAATTATATAATTACAAGGGTGGTAATTACATTAATTGTAATTAACATGTAGCTTTTCAAAGAGATCCTAAACAATTTAAGAATGGTAACAAATTCAGTTTTGTTATATATTCTTGTTTTCAGCCTTGATAATTTTTTGAAAGTGTTTTTTTGATCTTCTATGTCATGCCATGAGATGAGATTAAATGTAATAGTGAAAATTCATATCGCCAATCCTAGCTTATTGTCAATTGAGGTATGATTGTGGTTTCTTTGTTTGTATGAGCTGTTATTTAAAAATAATTCTTGCAACTCTTCTTGGAAAACTCTTCTTTTAATCTGATGGTCTTCTGTAAAATAATCTATATACACAAAGGAAGTGTAAAGGTTTGTGTACACCCTATCCTTTTCAGAAAACACTTGTAAGATTAGACTGAATATTTTGATATTGTTTACCAAAAGGTGTGCTTGAAATGTTAAATCAACTGGTTGCATTTGTGTTATGCCTCTATTGATTGTAGGACTAGAGTGGTCAAATTTTAGTTTCCAAATTAGCCTATCCTTGAGTGGAAGGGGGGATATTCTATGGCTAGGAAAATGATTTCGAAGGGTTGTGTTTATCATATAGTAAGGGTAAGGGATATGGAGTCTGAAGTTCCTACTCTTGAGTCGGTCCCTATTGTAAAAGAGTTTCCAGAAGTTTTCCCCGATAATTTACCCGGTGTTCCTCCCGAAAGGGAAATAGACTTTGGGATTGACTTTTTCCCCGATACCCAACCTATCTCTATTCCTCCTTATAGAATGGCTCATATGGAACTTAAGGAGTTGAAAGAAAAGTTGAAGGATCTATTGGATAAGGGTTTCATCCAACCGAGTATCTCTCCATGGGGTGCTCCGGTATTATTTGTTAAAAAGAAATATGGGTCCCTTTGTATGTGTATTGACTATTGGCGATTGAATAAGGTGACCATCAAGAATAAGTATCATCTTCCAAGAATAGATGATTTATTTGATCAACTTCAAAGGGCAAGTTACTTCTCTAAAATTGAACTCCGGTCGGGTTATCACCAATTGAGGGTGGAAGAGGAAGATAGTTTGAAGACGGCTTTTAGAACCCAATATGGCCATTATGAGTTTCTGGTGATGTCCTTTGGCCTGACTAATGCTCCGACAACCTTCATGGACTTGATGGATAGGGTATTTAGGCAATACCTTGATATGTTCGTGATCTTGTTTATCGATGATATTTTGATCTATTCGAGAAGCGAGAATGAGCATATTGATCATTTGATGATTGTATTGCAAGTTCTCAAGGACCAACGACTTTATGCAAAGTTTAGCAAATGTGAATTTTGGTTAAGGTCTGTAGCCTTCCTTGACCATATAGTGTCAAGCAAGGGTATTGAGGTAGATCATATCAAGACTGATGCGGTCAAGAGTTGGCCTAGACCTCTATCACCGACAGACATTAGAAGCTTCTTAGGTTTGGCCGGTTATTATAAAAGGTTTGTTGAGGGATTTTCCTCCATTGCTTCTCCTTTGACAACTTTGACTCAAAATAAGGCCAAGTTTATATGGTCGGAAGCTTGTGAGAAAAGTTTCCAAGAGTTGAAAGATAGAATTACTTCCACCCCGGTTTTGACCTTACCGGAAGGTACGAATGGCTTTGTAGTATATTGTGACTCCTCTAGAGTGGGATTGGGATGTGTGCTTATGCAACTCGGTAATGTGATTGCCTATGCTTCAAGGAAACTAAAAGTTCATGAGAAGAACTATCCTACCCATGACCTTGAATTGGCGGCGGTAGTGTTTGCCTTAAAGATTTAGAGCCATTATTTGTATGAGGTCCATGTATATGTTTTCACCGACCATAAAAGCTTACAATATGTGTTTACCTAAAAGGACTTGAATCTTCACCAAAGAAGGTGGCTTGAATTGTTGAAGGACTATGATATGAGTGTCCTATATCACCCCAGGAAGGCGAATGTAGTAGCGGATGCTCTTAGTCGACTATCGATGGGTAGTGTTGCACATATAGATGATGCTAGAAAAGAGTTGGCCTAAGATGTCCATAGGTTAGTCTGATTGGGTGTTCAATTGGTAGACTCCACTAAGGGTGGGGTTATGGTTCATAAAGGGTCAGAATCATCTTTAGTAGCCGATGTTAAAGCAAAGAAATGTCTTGATCCAACTTTGGTAGAATTGAAAGAAACGGTACTTAGAAAGTCCGTTGAGGCTTTCTCCCAAGAAGGAGATGGTGTCCTTATAGTTATGTGTTCCAAATGTTGATGACTTAAGGGAACTTATTTTGATGGAAGCCCATAGTTCTCGGTATTCTATTCACCCGGGAGCCACCAAGATGTACCGTGATTTACGGGAAGTCTATTGGTGGAATGGGATTAAAAGAGATATTGCGGCATTTGTGGCCAAATGTCCAAATTGTCAACAAGTAAAGGTTGAACATCAAAGACCGGGAGGTTTAGCTCAAGATATTGGAAGTGGGAAGATGTAAATATAGACTTTATAGTTGGTTTGCCTCGCACCCGGTGCCAACATGACTCTATTTGGGTGGTTGTTGATCAGATGAAAAAATTGGCACATTTCCTTCCCGTCAAGGATTCTTATTCGGCGGAAGATTATGCCAAGTTGTATTTGACAGAAATGGTAAGATTACATGGTGTGCCCCTATCCATTATCTCTGATATATGTACTCAGTTTACTTCTCAGTTTTGGAAATCCTTCCAAAAGGGACTTGGCACTAAGGTGAATCTTAGCACAACTTTTCACCCACAAAGCAATGGGCAAGCGGAGCGAACGATCCAAAATTTAGAGGATATGTTGAGAGCATGTGTCATCAATTTCAAGGGAAGTTGGGATGATCACTTGTCGTTGATAGAGTTCGCTTATAATAATAGCTATCATTCTAGTATTGGTATGGCCTCCTTTGAAGCCCTTTATGGCAGGAGGTGTAGATATCCTATATGGTGGTTTGAAGTGGGTGAATTTTCTTTGATTGGGCCCGAATTAGTTTCTGAGGCTATGGAGAAAGTCCAGCTCATTAGAGAGAGGTTGAGAACTGCCCAAAGCCGACAAAAGCCCTATGCCGATGTTAGAAGAAGATATCTAGAGTTTGAGGTTAGTGATTGGGTCTATTTTAAAATATCACCCATGAAGGGTGTGATGAGATTTGGCAAGAAGGGGAAGCTTAGTCCCCGATACGTGGGCCCGTATCAAATCTTGAGACGTGTTGGTAAGGTTGCGTATGAACTTGATTTGCCAAATGGTTTTGCAATGGTGCATCCCGTTTTCCATGTCTCTATGCTTAAGAAGTGTGTTGGAGATCCGACATCCATAGTTTCCCTTGAAGGGTTGGGAGTTGATGAAAGTCTCTGTTATGAAGAAGTTCCGGTTGAGATTCTAGACCGGCAAGTTAAGAGATTGAGGAACAAGGAAATAGCCTCCATGAAGGTTTTGTGGAGAAACCATTTAGTTGAGGGTGCTACTTGGGAGGCCGAGGCCAATATGAAGTCCCGCTATCCTCACCTTTTTCCTCCTATTCTAGCTTGAGGTAATGAGTTCCTCTTGGTTTGCTTATGTTTGAAGTCATGTGTGTTTATGTGTTTCCATGATTTCCTTATGATTATGCATGTTCATGAATTTCTTAAGTCTTGAAAGAAATGGCTTATGTGCATTATTTTCCTCATGTTGTAGAGTATTGAGTATGAGTTGCTTATAGACTGCATGGGATGAGTTGTAGGACATGCCTTGACTTGGAGTAGAGATCCCCTCCTTGAAATTGCGCTTTTTGAGATTGAATTGCATATGAGCTCCATGAGATTGTGTTGAACATTGTTTTTGAGGTTGGAGAAGGTAGTTCCTTCTTAAGTGTAAGAATCTGAAAATTTCATACATAGTGGTTTGTTAAATGTAGTTCCTACTCCCTTATGGTTCATTAAGTAATTGGAGATTGGAGTTGATGTTTCCTCCTTATTGGTGTGTATTTTGATGTGTAGCTTGCATGATGGGCTGCTAGTCTTGAGTCTCTTCGTTTAGAATGTGCCTAGAATCTCATTCGAGGACGAATGATCCCAAGAGGGAGATAATGTAACACCCCGGATTCAAAACGAGGTAAATTGCAGTATTTAGGAAAACTACAGGTGGGATCCACAAGGGTCAACCACACCACATGGTTGGACCCACGCCCTGTGGAAGGGCACCTAAGTAATTGTTTTTGGAAAATGAACCACGGCCAGGACCCACGCACCGTAGATAGTTCCACGGTCCATGGTTAGGGAGTCATAGGTCAAGGTCCTGGAAACCAAGTCCCATAACTCAAACCACGCTTGACCAGGACGGGTCGTGGGTCCATCCACGGTTCGTAGGTCATGATCTCGTGGGTCAAGTCAGGGGAATTATTTTAGGGACTTAAGGGTATTTTTCCGGTTTTAATTAAATCAATGTGGTGTCGTTTTGCCTAGACTTAGACCACCTATATAAGTGTTTTTAACCCCAAAAATCCCCCAATTAAGTCATTCTCTCAAATCACAAAATAAAAACCAAATCCTCTCTCAAATATTCTCTCCTAGAAGGTAGAAGAAGAAGAAGAAGATTGAAGCTAAGTCAAGATCAAGTTTCCCAATTTGCAAGCTTTTGTGGACTATTTAACTAAGGTATGATGGATTTTCATCCATGGGATCCTTCCTCCCACGGAATCCCATAGAATTCCACAATTTGAAGAATAATTTCCCCAATTCTAGTTAGGGTTAATTCCATTGTTGTGGATTATGATGAATGTTGATCCAATTGAGTGGATTATAATTGTTTGTGATTGAATTGATAGAATTGCATGTAGTTAGGATGAAATTACATGTACCCATTCCTATCCTTTGATTTTAGGGTTGAATTGATTTGTTGGGTTGATGTCATGTGAGAGAAACTCTATGGGTTAGATGTCTCCTAATAGTATTGATGATTTATGACTAGAATTGCTTTAGATGAAAGCATATATGAGGAATATGATGTTAATTGCTTGATAGTAAAGCATAGATGATGATCATGAGATATAGTGCTTTGAGAGAAAAGCCTAGACTATGAATTGTTCATTGATTGATGTTATGATGTGGAAGGGATACTTTCTATAATGAATTGATAAGCATGATTGAATGAATGTGAAAGGTTTACTCACATGAATGATTTTAGGTTGAAAGGATTGCACACCTAAAATGAATCTAGATTAAAATGCTTAATAAATGATGAGGCTAGAGGCGATTACCCTTGACCTCCACATGTAAGGCTATGAGGGGATTTCCCATACTCCTTAGAATCGAACAAGAGGTGAGTCCCCAAGATCTTACTATGATGAATGGACATGGAGGCGAGTACCCATGCTTCTTATGACATGATGTGGAGGTGAGTACCCGCATCATATGATGAGGTTGTGGAGGCGAGTACCCACAATCTAAAAGGAAGTAGGATAAGAGGCGAATACCCATTAGCCTTTATGAACTAGGCATTGAGGCGAATCCCCATGTCTTTAAAAGTAAATATGATTAATGAGATTATGTTATGAAATTGACTTGTGTGAAGTGTTGCTAGATACGCCTTACATGATGTAAGCTTGACTATAGGTGGATTGCCTATGTCTTGGCTAAGCTTAAGCGAGGTTACTTAAAGGAGTGTTCTTCTTTCATTATGACGCTTATTCTGTATTGATTATGATTATGTCTTATGTCTTATGTTGACTAATGCTTATGTTATGTTGTTTATGCTAGCCATCATATTTAGAACTTGATTGTACTAACACATACTCTTGCCTACATTCTTATCAAATGTAGGGTCCGGCGTTCCCGATTCACACAATTGTGGCTAGGTTCTAGAGGATTGTGAAGTGAAGCTTTGGTGAGTCCTCATTGTATTCGAGGATTGGATCACCCTATCTCTTTTATGTCTTTATTTACTTTTGAGAATATTGTATGGGCTGCGTCCCAAGATTTCTATTTCTTATGTTTAGATAGTTTGAGACAATGTCCAGTTAGACTTCCGCTTGATTTCATGAAAGACTTTGATTGTATTTGAAAAGTTTTAAATTTCCGCACCTTTTCTATTACTTTATGTTATGATATGCTAAGTGACTTGTATGAGGCCTCTCGGGTCTTATACACCTTTTTACATCTAGGTAGTACCCCTGGGTTGTGACATTTGCCAAGGTAGAACCATGAACTTCTAGCTTAGGTGGATCTACTAGCTAATGTTTATTTATACAATCATCCTATTGGGGCACATAGCTAAGGGATAAGGAGATTGCATCTAGAAACCCGACATCTACTCACGGAAGAGCTTCCTTCTCAATATTTTATCAGTGCTAAGCATAAATCCCATGGAATAGTCATTTCTTACTTGTTCTTACTATCCATGGAAATGCATGTCATCTTACCAATCCAATCTAGGTCATAAGTCATCCATGGAAATGTATCATTCAATAACCAATCCATGCTAAGTCATTATTCATAGGAAGGCACGTCATCTTGCCAATCCAAGCTAGGTTTCATTAGGATAGCTCTTAATCTTTGATTCAATTAGGTGAGAAGACCTTTCAACCTTAGAATCCTTATTATGTGAGAAAACCTTTCACAATCATGCATTCATGTGTATATGAGAAAAATCCTTCCAACAACACAACAACAACATCATCATTGATACTTTACTCTCAAAGCATCCTTAAAACATTTGTTAGATTTCATAAGAGTATGCATAATTTCATAATTCACCTTTCAAGGTTCAAAACCACTTTCAATCATCAACATCTAGAAATCATGGGTTATTTATGGGTTCATAAAAATTCGTCATAAAATCATATAATTCTATCAATTCATGCTTGATTTCATAAAAATCTTCTTTCATAATCCAAACCCACATTATTTCATCATAATTGGAAAATATTGGATTTATATAGGTTCATAGGGGGTCATCATAAAAACCATAGTATTTCATCGATTCATGCATAAGAACTCATAATTCAATGATTCAAATCAACATTTAAGAGAGCCCATGGCAATTGAAGAAAATCCTAACTCAATTAGGGATTTCTAACTTTAAAAATAGAGGAATTTGGGAACTCCATGGATGAAAATTATCATACCTTGATACCAAAAGCTTGAAAGCAATGGAGAATTTGGAGGCTTGATCTTGAAACCCTAGCTTTCTTCTTCAATTTATAGAGAGAGAAATATTTGAGAGGAGGATCTTGATCTTCTTTTGGAAATTTAAGAGAATGAATTTAGTTTGGGTGATTTGGGGGTTTAGAATCAATATATAGGGCTTTGGTTAGAAGGAAAAACGACATAGTATTGAGTTAAAGTAATTGGGAAAAGACTCAATAACCCCTGACTTAAAAACTACCGAATTGGCTCACTGGAAGCCCATCACGGGTCGCCATGACCACCACAGCCCTTCAAATGGGTCGTGAAGAAATTTTGCATGACAGTGCTTCTCTATTTCCGGCATAACTTTTTACTCTGAGATGGAAATTGGGCAAACTTTGTGGCAATGGAAAGAGGACTCAGAGGTCTTTAATTTGATAGGTCATGTGCCACCTAATATGTTTTAACCTAAAAGATATGATCGTTTTGTTGACCCTAAACTCTAAGTCTAAGGAAAACCCTTCACGGACGACTTCACGGTCCGTGTGAAGTTTCACGGACCGTTTTGATGCCTGTGGTGCTCAACCAGTGGCTATGGGAGGAACCCTACTTAGTTGACCCCCTTCACGACCACTTGTACGGCCCGTATGGCTCTTCACGAGCCATTTAAAGGCTCGTGGGAGGAGCCTGACTTGGGGATCATACTGCCTACTCCTTCATGGGCACCACCACGAATAGTGGTGCCTTTCATGGTCCGTGAAGGGCACCATGACGGGTACCTTGGCTCAGTGGAGGGTTGGTGACCTCCCACTTGACTCCCTTTCTAGACTCCTTAATTCCGGGGTGTTACATTATCTCCCCCTTGGGAACATTCGTCCTCGAACGGAACTCAAACTAGCACGAAAGGAGTAAGAGGAAAACTAATAACCCAATCATTAATGCACCTTCATCTAACTGCACATAACCAAGAAGGAACCTCGACTCCAAGCTAGAACATATTCAAAATATGATAAGGAAGATAGGAACTAGACCTAGCAGCCCAACATGAATGCAATCACATAAATACACATACCCGAGGAGAAAACTCCATCTCCAAGCTAAAGCATACTTTTAAAAACATCTTTTCACAAGACAAGCATGCAAGATCATACTCAAATGCATATAAACATGAAGTAATCAATCAATTAAACTAAATAATTTTTTTTGAAAATCAATTTTTCCATGAGCATACATGCATGAGGAAACATGAGGATGACTAAGACACAAGAATCCTAAAGAGTGAACCATGAGGACTAAGACCTCAAGCTAGACTCCAAGATAGAAGGAAAGAGATAGGGATACTAAGAAGTCACATCGCCTCCAAACCATAACAAGGAACTCTTCCAAAACCAACATAGTTCTACTCACGTACCAACCATGAAGCACACTATATCCCCCTTGGGAGCAAACCCCACTAGTCTTTTCAAATCTATCTCCCTCAATCCCAACCATAACACGAACATCTTCACAACCACTAAACCATCGATACAAGTAAACACTTAAGAATTTTCCATAAGGATTTTCAAGGACTACTTCAAACACAATCACCATACATGGAGTCTTACCATATCCAACGAAACACTCAATATTAAGGAATGCATAAACACAAGCTAAAAGACCTTAACTTACCAATTACCGCATCCGGGGAACCCTCATGATCTTCTTGAGTTTGATCTTGCCTATCATCCCTTCCCTTAGAAGTAAAAATTGGGCAATCTCTTATCTTGTGACCACTCTTTCCACAACCAAAACAAGCATTAGAACATGCTAGACATTTACCCTCATGTCTTCTCCCACGCTCCCTACACTCGGGCCACATTTACTCACTACCACCCTTACCTTGAGGACGATTTCCTTCATTAGACCTTGAATGTGAAGACTTACCATCATCCCTTCTTGCCCTCTTTGAATCCCTAGTTTTCCCCTTAAGTTTTTCTTCTTCTATTTGTTGTGCATGTATCAACAATCGAGAAATATCCATCTCCTTAACAAACATGGTGGTTAGGCATTCTTTGACCACTAAGTCGGAAGCACCCAACACAAACTTACTCATTCTTGCCCTTGGATCGGCAACAATAGTTGGAGCATATTTAGACAATTGTGTGAATTTCAAAGCATACTCATTCACACTCATATCTCCTTGGAGAAGGTCAATGAACTCAAGTACTTTTGCCTCTCTCATCTCAATGGGAAAGAACTTATCAAGAAAATCAACCTTAAAGTTCTTCCAATCAAGAAGACCCTCATCTACCGCCCTCTCTTCTTTCCATTGGTTAACAAAACTTGAGCAACATCCTTAAATTGATAAGCGGCCAATTCTACCTTTTCCACCAACGTCACTCACATGGTCTTTAACACCTTATACACCTCATCAATGAACTCTTGAGGATCTTCCTCAACGGTAAACCCGTGAAATTCAGGAGGATTCATTCTAATAAAGTCCCTCACCCTTGTTGTCGACGTACCCACCATTGGGTTCACAAGAGCCACAACCTCTTTATTTGCTTGAGCTATCATAGCTTGGGCCAATGCATGAAATGCGGCTCGAAACTCATCATTAGTCACTTGCTCGGCCAAAGGGTTGAGCGGCACTGGGGGAACCTCTAGTCTCACATTCTCACGAACATTCCTATTCCTTTTCACAGGATTCCTTTGTGGAGGCATATTCTGAAAAGCATAAATATGGGTTAGGAGATAAAGACACCTAGACTTACACTCTATCACATGACTTTAGAGTAATGAAAGAAGTGAAGTTTCCTAAACATCTTATAGCCTCTCATTCATAAATGTGGCGCACTTCACACTCATGAACAAGACTCTACTCGACGTGGCTTATGAGACACCCTAGGACCTTTCTAAACTATGCTCTGAATACAAAGTTTGTCACGACTCAGGGGTACACCCTAGATGTTACATGGCGTATAGGACCCCGAGAAGCCCCATACAAGCCACTTAACATTCATAACATAAGAAATAGAACCAAAAGAGATAAAGAAATACATTTCAAGTCCAACATTTTTTATAAAAGTAAAGCAGAAGTCTAAACACTTCGCCTCAATAGCCATCTAATACAATAGAATGAAATTGGGCCTAGCCCATACATCATGTACAAAGCAGAAAGTAAGACAGAAACTAAAAATAATGAGAATCCGTCCTCGAAGCATGAGGACTCTCCAAAGCTCATAAATCTCTCAAGTCAACCTCTAGCCACGAAACTGAGAACGCTGACTGTCGGACCCTACATTTGGGGAAATGTAGACAAGAATATGTGTTAGTACAAAACAATGTACCGAGTATGATAGCCATGCATAAAACATTTAAATCATGCTAAAATGGGGACATTTTCATAAGTATGTAATGATCAAGCTAAAATATGTATTTTGAGAGTTAGAAACATAAATAACATGATCAATACAAGTGAACATCATCTTTGAACACATGCGAGATACTTATTGAAGTAACCTTAGTTCATTATTATTGTGGAAATGAGCCTTAACCCACATAAAGAACATGTGAGCTATAACATGATCCCCCGGTGACTCCCACACCAAAAAGGGTTGTCCTACTTGCCAAGGTAGAACCATGAACTTCTAGCTTATGTGGATCCACTAGCTAATGTCTATCTAGATAATCATCCTATGGGGGCACATAGGTAAGGGATGAGGAGATTGCTTCTAGAAACCCGTCCTCTACTCACAAGAGAGCTTTCATCTCAATATCCTCTTGGTGCCAAGCATAAATCCCACGGAATAGTCATTTTTTACTTGTTCTTATTATCCATGAAAAGGAACGTCATCTTACCAATCCATGCTAGGTCATAAGTCATCCATGGAAAGGTATCATTCAATTATCAATCCATGCTAAGTCATTATCCATGGGAAGGCACGTCATCTTTGCCAATCCAAGCTAGGTTTCATTAGGATAGCTCTTAATCTTTGATTCAATTAGGTGAGAAGACCTTTCAACCTTAGAATCCTTATTACGTGAGAAATCCTTTCACAATCATGCTTTCATGTGCATATGAGAAAAATCCTTTCAACAACACAACAACATCATCATTGATACTTTACTCTCAAAGCATCTTTAAAACATTTGCTTAGATTTCATAAGAATACGCATAATTTCATAATTCACCTTTCAAGGTTCAAAACTCACTTTCAATCATCAACATCTAGAAATTATGGGTTAGTTATGGGTTCATAGAAATTCATCATAAAATCATATAATTCTATCAATTCATGCTTGATTTCATAAAAATCTTCTTTCGTAATCCAAACCCATATTATTTCATCATAATTGAAAAATATGGGATTTACATGGGTTCATGGGGGATCATCATAAAAACCATAGTATTTCATCAATTCATGCATAAGAAATCATAATACAATCATTTAAATCAACATTGAAGAGAACCCATGGCAATTGAAGAAAACTTAACTCAATTAAGGATTTCTAACTTTAAAAATAGAGGAATTTGGGAACTCCATGGATGGAAGGAATCCATGGATAAAAATATCATACCTTAATGCCAAAAGCTTGAAAGCAATGGAGGATTTGGAGGCTTGATCTTGAAACCCTAGCTTTCTTCTTCAATTTCTAGAGAGAGAAACATTTGAGAGGAGGATCTTGATCTTCTTTTGGAAATTTAAGAGAATGAATTTAGTTTGGGTGATTTGAGGGTTTAGAATCATTATATAAGGCTTTGGGTAGAATGAAAAATGACATTGTATTGAGTTAAAATAATTGGGGAAAGACCCAATAACCCCTGACTTAAAAACTGCTGAATTAGCTCACTAGAAGCCCATCACGGGTCGTCATGACCACCACGGCCCGTCAAACGGGTCGTAAAGAAATTCTACCTGACAGTGCTTCACTATTTCGGGCATAAGTTTTTACTCCGAGATGGGAATTGGGCAAACTCGGTGGCATTGGAAAGAGGATTTAGAGACCTTTAATATGATAGGTCGTAGGCCACCTAATTCTTTTTTAGCTAAAAGATATGATTGTTTTAACTTGACCCTAAACTCTAAGTCTAAGGAAAGCCCTTCATGGACGACTTCACGGTTCGTGTGAAGCTTCACGGACCGTTTTGATGCACGTGGTGCTCAACCAGTGTTTAGGGGAGGACCCTTACTTACATGACCCCCTTCACAACCACTTGTACGGCCCGTCTGGCTCTTCACGAGCCGTCTAAGGGCTCCTGGGAGGAGCCTGCCTTGGGGAGCATACTGCCTACTCCTTCAGGAGCACCACCACGAGTCATGGTGCCCTTCACGGCCCGTGAAGAGCTCCATAAAGGGTGCCTTGGCTCGGTGAAGGGCTGGTGACCTCTTACTTGACTCCCTTTCTAGACTCCTTCATTCCAGGGTGTTACATGAGAGGTAGAGATTTTCCCACTAAGCGTGCCAGAATTTGTAGACAATAAAATTCGCGTCGAGAAAAACAATAATAAAAAATGGAATATTATGCAACAATCGTTTTATTTATTTAAAGTGCGAGTGTTACAATCTCTATGATTCCTCTGAATTTGCCTTTTCAAATATAAATTCAAGGGCTCTTGAGCTTAATCTTGAATTTGTCTTGAACTTGATCTTGGATTCAAGGGCTTTAAAGTTTGTTCTTGAATCTTTGATGAATTTGAACTTGAACTTTATCTTGACTTTTACTTGAATTCAAGAGCTTCGAGCTTGTTTTTGAATCCGATGGTCTTGATCTTGATCGTTCTTGAACTTGAATGCTTGAATTCTTAAACTTGTGGCTTATAGAGAATTTTATGGTGTTTGTACCACAAACTTTCTCTAGCTTCTTGTTTAGAATTTTCGGTCCCCTTTCTAAATTATGAGGACCCTATTTATAGTTTTAGAATAGAGAAGTTGTGATTGGAACATGATTCCCTTCGGCCAATCAGATTTAAGTGACATGACATATGGGCTTTATGGAGCAGGCTTGTCATATTTGACACATGTCATGATCCTATTGGCTTCTTGTTTGACTTGGCATGCCATGTGATTCGCCATGTGACACCAAAAAAATGGGCTTCTAGGATGAGATGAAATTGGACTTTGCAAATTGGGCTCATCTATTGTAGCCCAAATCAATTAACTTCGACTTTAATTAAATCCATATTTATTGGACTTGAATAATTAGCCCAATTATATCAATCCATACTTTATTTGGACTAATATATTCATGAATTTAACATAATCCAATGTAACGACTCGGAAAATGATAGAGTGAAACTAGAGCCTCACATGTGAGTTTGGAGTCGAGAACTTAATGAAATGATTATATTTGAATTTGACCCAAAAGTTCTTAAAAATGTGCTTCGGAAGTTACCGGAAAC